>JAWDGP010007053.1:0-17920 GCA_033675545.1 Elysia crispata | reverse complement strand
GCGGATCGGCTAGATCTATGTACGAGGGCAGGCTGATAATTAAGTTCCGTTTAATCATAACTTTTTAATTTTTCACAGCATATACATAAACAATACGTCAAACGAAAGCTTAATATCTCAGCTACATACTTAGCACTCTATTTTTCGATGTAGTCACCGTCGCGATCAACACACCGCCTCCAACGTAAACGTTTCACTAGTTGGCTCACGCCGTCAGCGAAGAATTCAGACGGCTGTCCACGGCACAATCTGCGAACATCTGCGATAACTTCCTCATCATTGTCATAGTGATGGCCCTTCAGGTACTTCTTGAGTTGGGGAAACAAATAATAGTCAGAGGGGGCAAGATCGGGGCTGTATGCAGGGTGAGGTAGGGTCGTAAGTTCCAGCTGCCTTTAAAAGGCGTCCTGAGTTTGGCGACTCGGTGTGCGGGGCGCGCATTGTCGTGTTGCAGGATTGAGTCCTTATCACGCCGAATACGTCTGAGTCGGAGTTTGAGAGCTCGGAGTGTTGAAATATATCGCTCAGAGTTCACAGTTTGCCCTTGCTCCAGAAATTCCATGTGGACCACTCCCTCCATGTCCCAGAAAACGGTGAACAAGACCTTTCTTGCAGAGGCAACAACCTTGAACTTCCTTGGACTTGGAGAAGTTTTGTGCCTATACTCCATCGATTGGGCTTTACATTCTGGATCGTAGTGGTGGACCCAGGATTCGTCTCCAGTCACAATGCGTTGCAGAAATGCTTCTCCTTCTGCATTGTAACGCTCTAAGAGTTGAGTACTTATGTCCTTTCTCTGCGCTTTCATCTCTACAGTGAGCTGTCTTGGGACCCAACGGGCAGAGACTTTTCGGTAACCCAGTACAGTTGTGGCGATATGGTGCACTCGTTCTTTCGAAATGCCTACTTCATCTGCAATTTCCTTTTGTTTGACCCTTCGATTAGCTCTAATCATGCAGTCAACTTTCTCTCGATGAGCCGTGTCCGATGCGGAAAGGGGCCTACCCGAACGCTTTCGATCACGCAGAATTGTCTCTCTGGGGTCTTCCCCTTTAAAAATTCTCACCCATTTGCGAACTGCACAGTCTGAAATGCACATTTCACCATAAACTGTCTTCATTCTTGCATGAATGTTTGCAGCAGAACATCCCTCAGCTGCCAAAAACTCGATAACAGAGCGCTGTTTGATGAGAAGATCATTGGAAGTCGCCATTGTCTCATAAACATGGCTACCACATCATGTGTTGCGCGTCACTGCATTATGAGCACGAATGACGTCACACAAACTTGTTGTTATAGTTAAGTCTAGAAAAATGGTTCGAGAGTATATGTATGAAATTTTAGGTCGATGTGACGAAAATTGACCTAGTTATTAGCAAACGGAACTTAATTATCAGCCTGCCCTCGTACATTATCTTATTTGGTTGCATAACGTTTGTATTTCAAGCCTAAGAACTTAGTTTTGTTTCTTGAACACAGCCCGCACTTGTATGGTCAAGATTCTTCTCGAATCTCCGACTTAGTTCTAGCATTGTAATGATCTCGTCACCCCTTTGTTTATCTTTGTTTTGATTGGTTGCTAATTTCTTATGACGTGTACCAAGAATATTCTTTTACGATTTATGTAATTCCTTTTCTGGATGATTCGACGAGATTTTGTATAAATAAGAATCGAAATTATGCTTAGCAGTCAACATCATAGAGTTTATAGAAGTCAACAACATTGAGTCCACAGTGAGTCAACAACATCGAGTCTACAGTGAGTGATTGTTTACCTACAGTGAGTGATTATTGAATCAACCTACAGATATTGTACAGTCTAGCTCTTATGTTGGATTAAACAGTTGGCAATTCATACTTGCTGACTTCTGACTTCTGTCTACGGACGAGTCGTGTGATTGGCTGTGTATATTTTTAATACCCCTAGACAAACAGAGCCTAACAGATCACCATCATCATTCAAAATCTATTACAGTCATTGGAGTCTGGACTTATACCTGCATAATCTCAAGTGCCTGTGGACGTGACTGAGATGGTGGGGTAAAAGGTAATGTGGCTGCAGTCTTAGCGTGCAAGTTACAGGCAATGTGGCTGCAGCCATGTAGACAGCTAATATCTGCCTAGCTTTGCAATTAAGTTCTTGATTATGTTGTCAACACATGCGGTTTTCATCCTGTCCATTCTAAGCTCAATCAGTCTCCCACTTGCTAACTGCACACATACCATATATACTTTCAAAGATCAAGTTAGGTTTGTTAAAAAAATGTTCACTCTTTTTTTTTACTAGGCCTAGTTCTACAAGCTATTTGGAAGAGGGGACGTTGATGAAGAGTTGTTCTAGTACAGGCCAATGTACTGTAAAATTGGTACCACTTTGTCACTTTCTAAAGAAAAAATGACCAAGAAGCTACCCTGAGGCTGACATGATTACTATCCAACACACATACATGTGATGTGCTGAATTGCTTTTCAGTATTACAAAGCTACTTTATTTTTGTTTTGGCGCATGCCTCCTTGCCTTTCATTGATGCACAAAAAATTGTTCAGGTGCTTAGAGGGGGGAGAGGCATGTGCAATCTGTCTAAACAAGCCAGGCCTAATGTGCATACTTGTGCTAGTTTAGTTTTAAGGAATCTGATATCTGTAAGTAAAGTAATACTTTGGACACCACTAAGACTGTAATACAATATTGTGCAGTTTCATTGTAGTCACTGAGTCTTTATATAATTATTAAATATTTTTATTATTGTGGCTGCTAAAAGTTCTCACCTCTTGTGTGAGAGGGTGCCAATGATGACAGGCAGCTCAGGGGATGGCATTGGAGACGGATAGAGGGTTACGGACCTATAAGTAAGATTATTAGCATGGAGGTTATGTGAAAAATAAATATCTGCCTTTTTTTTTTAAATTTTAATCTTGTAGACTACTTTTTCACCACATTTATTTGCAGAATTGCAGTATCTATAGTGGATTAGATCAGCATCACATGCAATAGTCTCAGTGGAAAGATAAACAAAATAAAAGAGCTTCAAAAAAATTTGCGAAGCACCATGCATTAAAAAATAAATATAAGTAGATTGCAGCTCCAAAATTTGCAACACAAAGCAGCTTTTGGCATTACCTCTCCGTCAAACACAAAAAAAAAAGAGCAAGAAATCACAAAAAGATATTTACATATAAATTTGAAAGACAAACTATAAGAAAAGAAAAATATATATGAAAGAGGTTATAATAGAAAGATCTACCAAAAAAAAAAAAAAAAGATTGTTAAAGTAAACACAGAAAAAATATTACAAATATGTAAAAAAAATGAAAAAGAGTCACGAAAAAAAGTATTAATTAGATAAGGGTCTCTCTCTAATGCCCTGTCTGGAACAGATATCGGCGATCATGATTCTCCACCTGTCCCTATCTTCCGTCATCCGCAGTAAAGCTATGTTGTCTTTGTTGTTTCCTGTCACAAAAGAGCTCAAGCTATCAAGAAAATAATGTAACCCTTTGTCTACCTCTGCTTCTTGTACCTTCTATCTTGCCTGTAAGAGATAAAAATTCCAGTCCCTTATGGCGACATATGTGTCCTAAAAATTTCAGTTGCCTTTTCCTTATTGTGTTCATGAGGGATCTCTCTTGGTTCGTTTCTTCTAATATCGATTCATTTGTCCTCTTTTCTTTCCATGATATTCTTAACATTCTCCAGTAGAACCACATTTCCGCTGCCTCTAAATTTTTCTTGGTTTCTGCAGTTATTGTCCAAGTTTTGCATCCATATAAAAGTATAGACCACACATATGTTTTCAAAACCCTCAATTTGGTTGAAAATGATATATTTCTATTTTTAAGAATGGTGCTCATTTTTTGGAAAGAAGCCTTTGCAATGGCTATTCACTTCTTAATTTCAGTCCTGCATTTACCGTCAGATGTCAATGTATATCCTAGGTATTTGAATTTCTGTACTTGCCTAATTTGTTCTCCCTTGCTAAAAAGCGTGCATTCTGGATTGTTTTTCTTCTTAGATACTACCATACATTCAGTCTTTTTTACATTTAGAGACAATCCCAGCTTTTCACTCTCATCTACAACAATATTTAGAAGCTTTTGTAAATCCTCTTCCGATCCTGCCAATAGAGAAGTATCATCTGCATATCTTAGGTTGTTCAGATTTTCACCATTCGCTTTGAGTCCTTTACTTTCATCAAAGTTTCTGAAAATTACTTCACTGTACAAGTTGAACAGGTCTGGCGACATCACACAACCTTGTCTCACCCCCTTTTAATATTTGTGTACTCACTGAGTTCTCCATCCACCCTTACCGCAGCAGTTTGATCCCAATAGAGATTTCTAAACACCCTCAAGTCTTTTCCGTCAATATCTAGCTGATTCAGCATCTCAAACAACTTTTCATGCTTTACCTTGTCAAAAGCCTTAAAATAGTCAATAAAGCATATGTAGAGATCCTTTTGAACTTCAATACATCTTTCCATTAACATTGATAATGTGAATATTGCATTCCTAGTTCCTTTGTCAGGGACAAAACCAAATTGTGTTTTAGCTATCTCTGGTCTTAAGCTCTTGCGCATTCTAAGCATCAGTACTCTCAGTAGAACTTTGGTAATGTGGCTCATCAGACTAATTGTTCTATGTAGCTCACACTCAGTGGCACCTGGAATTTTTGGCAAAGCAATTTATACAGATTTTGCCAAGTCTTCTAGGATTGTTCCAGATAAGGGTAACAAATTAAAAAAAAAGACATTGTAGTAAAAATTGACTAAATAAGTATTTACTAAATAATGAAGAAATAAAAAGTGAAAGTACAAAAAGTCTGCTAATTAGATAAGAATATGAAGAAAATGGGACAATCCCATAACTGCCAGAGAAGTCAGGAATAGCATCAATAAACTAGACAAAGGGTGTGTGCCTGGGGCTGACAACATATACAGCTTTACGTAATACTTAAAATGTGCATCCACTATAATTGATAACCTTTTCTTCTTTTCTTGCACTGGTCATGAGTGATAGGTGTTATGCATCTTTAGAAGTCCCTATCTCCGCCTTCAGCCTTCTTTTCTCCCTGGTTGTGCTCTCGTAATCTTTAGCTTAAAAATCTAGCCTCAAGTTGAAAGTGAAGGGGTGTCAAAGTCGTCAGTTTGCTGTTGTGATGTCTTAAATGCCTACTTAAATGATTTTGTATCTTCTTATTCAGGGAGTGATCAATGTGGAAAAAAATTTTATCTTATTGGGACAAATCAGACCTCACGGTTCTCCTATATATTGTGATGGTAATGAGCATATTGGTTTATACGCAGATTTCAGGGTACCAGACAATGTTTCACCCATTAGGTGAGTATTTTTTGCTCAAAGTCTGTGATCAAATATGTGGAAAAAAGTTGGTCTGAGAGGTATTAATTGCCTTTTAACATTGAAATCGTCCATATATGCAATATTTTGGCTGCACACTTTATTATGGAGACTGCTTTGAAAAAAAAACATTTTTAATCTTGACAATATTTCTTTGATCTTTGAGTTTATTACATTTCATAATTTTTGTTTTTTAAATTGAGAGATAAACATTACATGCCTGCATCTTCAAAATGTGCAATATTTATACATGTAAGGAGTGTCCTTAGCATTGAGACTGGTGCAAATTAAAATCATTTGTCAACTCTCTGAATTTTTATCTTGTCTTTGACAGCTTTGCGTGGTTGAAATTAGCATTTAAAACACGTGGTTTTAATTGGCTATCAAACAGTGAGTACATTTGACTTTCACTTTGGGATTTTGAGCTTGATAACAATCCAGCTTTTTTGTCAAAGATAATGTTATGAAGAAAAAAAAAATATTTGTATGCTTCTCATGGGAAATGCATGAAATCTCAATCTCTGTTATAAGATGTTAGATCAAGTTGATGTACTCATTAAGAAAAAATATTATTTTCCATTGCATGTTTCCTAGCCTTAATGAATCCTAAGCAGACTTTCAGAGTAGCTTATCAGCATTTCATTCCAAACTTGGGCTCATATTTCATTAAAGATGGAAATGAAGGTGAAAAATCTTATAAACTTTAACTGCCAATTATTGTTGAAAATAGTCATAGTCTGAAACACATATCTTGTACTTTTTTTTTTGAAAACTTTCTTCACATGGTGTAGACTTTTTCCTGAATTCCTGCACTCTAGTTGCCAAAAATGAGCTCATACAGCTGAGCTGCACAACAGCATATTTATTGCAGGTCCAACCTGCTGCCATGCATCACTGCCTTGTCATGCACCTGTAATGTGATATTGGTACTCTCTGCATGCTGGACCTTGCTTTTTTCTCTCTTTCTCTCTCTCTCTCTCTCTCTCTCTCTCTCTCTCTCTCTCTCTCTCTCTCTCTCTCTCTCTCTCTCTCTCTCTCTCTCTCATTCCCTTCTCTCCTCTCTCTCTCATATGGTTCTGTTTACTTTTCTGATTTTTCTTTGTTGCTGTTCATTTTTGATGTTGAGACATACCAGTGTGAGGTGCCCGGATAAAGTGCATTGCTTTTTAACTGATTTTTTTTCAATACTTGCTCACTAAATATACATTAGCCGAATTGAAATGACAAGCAATTATCTCATGTAGAAATAGAAGTACCTTGGCAAATGATTGCGTTCTTAAATGAATTTTTCCAAATTCATGAATCACATTGAAGTAAAGAAATGTAAAATGGCAAATTTATGAATCACATTGAAGTAGAAAATGGCAAATTTTCTTTCATCGAAATTTAAAAGGAAGGAAAAGCAATAGAAGAGCCATAAAAAAGAGCTTATCACATCATAATTCCATCTCATCAAGTTTAATTATATCAAGCTGAATGGCCGCATGAAGCGAAAAGGATTCCAAAGAGAGAAGGAAAAAAAAAACTATTTTATGCTCCATTCAAAATAACAATTACATGACACTGTATCTGGACTTAACACAATATAAAGAATTTTTCACCTGAAACCTTATCAGTTTGTCAAGGCTTGTACTTTCAGCAGCAATATATTCCATACATTCCATAAAACTTAAGTAATAAATGTTGACTAGCCAAATCACTCAAGACCCTGCTGTAAAAATGAAATACGACATACTTTTCCAGTAAAATCGTCTTAGAGTAGGAAATATGGGTCTGAAATTCATTACAAACCTTTTTTTTTTTTAATATATGTTTTAAACTACATATGATGTAACATTGATTTTGAAAATTCTTTTCTCCCTTAGGATATTACTTGGCGTACACAAAAATTGAATATGGTATGTATGAAGACCTAGAGTGGTACAACTTTAGCAAGACTTATTACTTGTGAAAAATAAAAGTTTGAATTTGCTGGTCAATGGTAATCGATATTCAGTGCATAAAGAGACTTGAAAGCATTAACTGATGCATTTTATAGAATTAAGAAAAAAAATATAAAACAGCATTAGATTGATTCTTAGTACAATATTTTTGTTGTTGTCAAACTCATATCTATAGATATGTTGTCAGCAAAAGTTTGTAAATCTATAAGTTAGCCTTAGGCAAATTCTCAGAAAAGGCCTAATACTCTAATATGTGGTAAACGAATATTATATGTGAGGATGCTTTTCAAACCCTGAGCCAAACTGACAGTTCTACCCTTGTAAATCCAGTTTTTTAGCGCTGTCACAATTAAGAAGCAGGAGTTTCCTGAACAATGGTTGAACTTGTAGATCAAAAAGATGAATTAAGGAAATTGATATTAATCATTTTAAATACTTTATGATGAATTATGTTTAAACTTTAAACTTAACTCACTGAATGATTTTCCCATGTGTTACACGGGATCAGTGATTTTCTCTGGGAGCCGATCCTGTGCAGCACACGGTATTACTTTAAATAATTTTTTTCTCGCCTGCTATTGTGTCTACCGTGAATACCCTATAATCAAGCACAGCATCTTAGTTTCGAATTTGTGTAGACGGGAGAGGAAAAGAGCTGATCCTTTTTTTTTTACATTTTTTTCCCTGATGTGACTTCTGCGAGGCACAGCCACATTAGATCTACATGTAGATCTAGTAAACTTTCACATGCAAGCAAATTACAGAATGGATTAATATATAAAGATAGTCTACATTAAAAAAAATTAATTAATGTAACCAGACCTAGCTGGGTGGGTATTCCCTAAACTTACTTAGTTACTACTACAATAGGACCCACTAGTCTAGTTATCTATAGAAGCTCAGTGCTTCTTCCTACTCTAAGTAATTGTAGGCCCTAATTGGTTATGATAGCGTGCCTAGCAGCCGTGCAATACTAAAAAGTTCACACTCTTGGGTCCTTGAGTATCAGTGGAGTACTAAGGCCACTGTTCCCTTACTAATATGAGTGGGTGTCGAGACTTGACAAGAACAGAATAGCTACACTCCAGAAAAGGAAGAACACAAAAGAGAAGAAGTTAAAGTTACCATCTATGATATGTTTATTCCACGAATACTCAATTATTAATGAATTAAGGCAATTCTCAAAGGATAAAATACAAAATACAAAGATGATCCCCAAGCAATTACGTGATAAAAGACTAACAAATGGTCAAAATAAGCGCCAAGAAGATACTCAAGATAAGTGCATATATTATACTAAGATCAGATACTAAAACAAAATGGCCAGAATACAAAGTAGAAGATACTGCTGACAAAATGGTCAGAACAGAAGATACTAAGAACTAAACAAAATGCTCAATGCAAATGTCTAATACTAGAATCTAGATCTAGTCAAAATGGTCAGAATTAAAATACCTAATAAAATGCCTTAGACTATTCAAAATGCTTAATAGTCAGCCAACGCCGAGAAAGAAAAGAAATAAAACATAATATTAGACATACAGCATTATCAATAACATAATCATCAATCATTCTATTTAACCTTCAGTGAAAGTTCAACCTAGCAGAACAAGCATAATTAAATTTCATGCTCTAAATCTATCAGTCAAGGTCAATCCAACTTACTACCCTGTATCAGACTGATCTTATTTGCATAAGGAAGGCTTTATAATTTATATCTATAGAGTCACACTCTACATAGAGTCGGACACTATGTCACACTCTACATAGTGCCGGACACTATTCAGTCACACTCTACATAGAGCCGGACACTATTTAGAGTCACACTCTACATAGAGCCGGACACTATTTAGAATCACACTCTACATAGAGCCAGACACTATTCAGAGTCACACTCTACATAGAGCCGGACATTATTCAGAGTCACACTCTACATAGAGCCGGACACTATTTAGAGTCACACTCTACATAGTGCCGGACATTATTCAGAGTCACACTCCACATAGAGCCGGACACTATTTAGAGTCACACTCTACATAGAGCCGGACGCTATTTTAGAGTCACACTCTACATACTCTACATAGAGCCAAACGTAACATACAATAATACATGTAAGTCTTCATAGACCGCGACACTATGTAGAGTAACACTCTAAGAAGATTTGTAATTGGCTGGGTTAAGATGTACGATGCAGTACATGTACGTAAATAGATGAATAAAGTGAAACTTTCATAACCGTTATGTTTTTTAAAGTGTGTTTTACTTACTCCTTCTATAAGAGTTTGACTATGGTTGTTAGGTTTCCAAATTCAAAATCAGATAATAAATCAATTTTTAAATTTAATTTACATATGGTGCATTGCTAAGTAAGGAAACTCAAAAAACTATCAAGCATATTATGAGGCTCAGTAGGCCAATATTTAAGTGCCTCTAACTCCTTATTTAAAAATAATTTTAAATACTTTAAAGAAGGAAAGTAGCTAGGCCTTTTGTGAACATTACTCAAAATAAATTTCTTGCCCTTTATAAAAGTATTGACAGTTATTTTTAGTTATCGTTCTTTTCATTAAACTTAACTACATGTATTTACCGCTTGTGAATGCATATTTTGAGTTGAGTTGAATAGAAGAAAATGTCATGCTTAGTTGATGATAAAAAATGGATGTCACAGTCTGAGGTGAAGTGTATCATTTTGTTTAGCAACTGCTTTGTTGAAAAGTAAAGACTTTTGTTACTTTAAACGTGAAATCAAGTAAGAAATGATATGTTAAAGTTTGGTTTAAATATTCCGCAACCACTAAAGCAAGCAAGCATGACCAGACAGAAATAAAAAAAAAATATATTACAAAGTGAATATGGTTTCACAGCCTATGTTTATTGATTATGTTCATAATATGCTATATTGTTAATGGTGGAATATTAAATACTGCTGTAAAAATATAAAACTATCAAAAATATAAACCTTATTAGAAATGATTTTGACATACAAAGAAGAGCTCAAAAGCTATATAATTTCAGTAAATTTTAAAATACAAAATCCATCAAGTGTTTATGTCATCTAGACACTGAGGGTTTAAAAGAAAAAAATATTCAATTTCATGTCAAGAAGGCATTAAATGGCATTAATTTTATTTTTAACAAAAAATTCAGAATGTCTTCAATATTGAACTAAATTACAAAATAAGAACTTAACATTTGTCATTCAAACCATAGTAGTATACAAATTAGCATTATTCTTCACATTAATACCGATTAAAACATGATAAAAGAAACAAGATACATCACAAAAAGGACAATCGATTGGTACTGAAGTCAAGGTCTTCGTAGGCCCTGAATAGACATGATCTAACATTTCAATGGATTCATTGCATAAATTGAGCTAGAACATTGTTTAAGTCTTTACAGTTCCGGTACCATCAAATTTTGTTAACCCCAGCTTCATTAATTTGGCTCTAAACTTTCATGAAAGTTTTCACTACCAACATTGATCTCGATCAACCACTGTAATATTTTACATGTACCGGTACATATAGTTTCTTATAAACATACTAATAAAGGTCTAGTCGAGGCAAAATCAAGGAACGTAGTGTTTCTTGGCTTTTATACACCTTGAGGATGATATTACTTTAGTAGTGACTTCACAAAAAGAACCCTTGTTCTTTTTGGTACGATTTAAAACTGTAGTTCAAAGCTGTCTAGAGTGGCAAAAAACGACCCAACGGCAAAACGCTCCATTTAACTTCACTTTCAGCTACGATAATCTAAATTTATTCGAATCTACTCTTTTTACTTTTCAAATAGCTTTTAAGATGGCAACGTTAGCTCTCGATCTAAATCTACTCTCGCTGGATGTGCATTCGCATGGATAGTACTAGTACTAGTAGGCTACTGGCAGTGGCAGGCTGAGGCTGGCGCTGAGTGGCGCAAAACTGGTCTTTGTCTCGTAGTCTTTTGTTTCTGTCACAGAAGAGCTCAGCTGTTACTCTGAATGGTGTGCAGAGCTCTATCAGTCTATGTAGAGTGACACTCTATAATAGTCACCTCGTTTGCATAATTGCGACCGCCCATGGCTTGGCCTACCGTACCACGTGGTACCTCGCCATTGGTCAAGTCTCAGGTAAACAATTAGAGACTAGAGAGGGGAAGATGAATCTAAGATCGCCTGGCGCGAAACCGAGAGCCTGACCAACACCTAGCACTGACGCAATCACCCGACTTCTCACATGAGAGCGTCAGTTCAAAGAGGCCTTGACCAGTTACTCTCCTTAACTGGGAGAAGGGGCGCGCCAAGTCCGTCTTGCATAGACAGTAGACTTAGGATACTCAAGTCAATATTACAAGACTAGATTACATCTTAAAAAGAATAATAATAATCTGCCAGTTAGACTTACAGTACTGGCAATGCAACAAAACTTAGTTTAGGGGAATACTTCTCCAGTTTAACGAGGTGATCATAACTTACAATGAATAATTAATAGGTAAAGACAAAGGTTAACACAATATTTAAAGAGGGAAATTCATAGCATCATAGGAATAATAAAATCAGTCGTCTGTCATTTGAGTCAATGAATGTCTGAAGGGAGGAAATTAATACTTAGAGTAATAGTACTTAGACTCTGTTTATTTTACAAGGACATGGCCTCGCGTTAAATACACCTAACTTAAGCGTTGCAACAACTTACCTCGAGTCACGGTGATAATCACGTAGAATTAAATTAAATGATAATCTAACACAAGTAGCTTTCACAATAGTTCAATAATATCCACAATAACTTCTCACTAAAATTCCAAACAATACTACTGGTACTATCCAACGTGGCCTCCAGATACTCCAAAAAGATACTGACAAGGAGTCTTTCCGAGCTCTACAATTTATAGTACAAGCTCAGTCGGCAAAGTCCCCCGTCAAAGACTTCCCTGGTTTCCCAGTTCGTCCCAAGCACAAGGGCCAATGCCAACCGAGGAAAATCTACTCCGTCGAACGGAACAACCCGTTTCCCCAACTAAAACATCACCCGACCGAGATCATAGAATCAACGGAAGCCATCGTTACAAACTTACATCTACGTACGATTCTAGCATCTCCCGATCAAAGTACGTCCAAAGTCGACAAAAGAAAAGCTTCTCTGGCCAACTGGACAGGCATTAAAGAACAAAGTATCTTTCGAATTATTGAAGAAATAGGAATAAACCGCTAGAGGGGCGGAGACTAGTTTCCCGCGATTAAACTAAATATACTAACAAGCTAGAAGCGCACGTGGCTCCACCCACAAGCTGATAATTCATATACTAAATATATACTAAAGGCCTATTGCTACTGCGACAAATAAATAAAAGTTCTATACCAGCCTCCCTACATTAAAAAAAGCATTTAATAAGTAATATTCAAATTTGTTTATTTTAAATGTTTATTTTTTTAAATTTGCATGGCCAAACTTCATGTCGATTGATTTATTTGTAAGGTCATGGTGATTTTTTTTTAAAACTGCCCAGAAACGCTGGCCTTTAACGGTTGTAAAACTAAAAATAGCCCCCAGTTCAGTGAGTTAGAGCCATTTTGAATAGTTAAGTTGCCATTTATACTAGTTGCAAAAATAGGAAAAGGGAGAAAAAAAAATGACATAGTTGGAGTACTAGTTAAGAAATTTCAAATTTTCTGGCCAGTGTGACATATAAGTTGAGCTACGGATATGTCATGATATTAAAAGATTATCTTGACTAGGCCTTTTAAAAAGTTTTTATTCAAAATATAGATTATGATTTAAAAAAAAAAAAACTTGCAGAGTGACTTACTTTTAATTGAGCAATGACCTAAATTGGGATACATGAAGTTTGTTACCATCAAGGGCATGGTGAAAATATACATTTTATCTATAATAACAAGAAGGTGTTTGTGGTTTATTATGTTGAAAGGGGCTAAGGAAGGTTCCACATCAGAAGAAAAGAAAAGGAGTTTTTTTTTTTTTTAACTAGCCATAAATATTTAGCCCTTTTTTCTGTTCTGCTCCTTGTTCTTGAGGATGTTATTGTTCTAGTTGTTGTCTTCATCACTGTTTCCTTTTCCTTGGCTCATTCACTTCCCCTTCCTCCTTCTCTTCTTC
The DNA here is from genome assembly GCA_033675545.1 of Elysia crispata. Lineage (NCBI taxonomy): Eukaryota > Metazoa > Mollusca > Gastropoda > Plakobranchidae > Elysia > Elysia crispata. The sequence goes on along the minus strand of JAWDGP010007053.1, from coordinate 4,521 downwards.
TTTTATGCCTTTTTCTCATCCGCCTCCTTCTTCTTTGTCCTCTTTTAACTTCAGCTTTTTGGCCTTCTTTTTTCCACTTTTTGTACCTCTACTTTTGATGGAAACAAATGAAAAATATATATTTGAAAACGTCTCTTGAAAGCAGGAATTATGTAATCAAAATAAAAGTTCATTTTTTGTTTAAAACTCTTAACTTTTTCAGAAATTCATTTATATCTCTTGGCTAGTTGCTTCCAGTCCTGAGACATTTTAGAGCAGTTTCAAGGAAATCTCAGTTTTGCATTCTATAATAAAACTTCTTGTGACTCTGTTTTTAGAATAATATTCATGAGGTCTCAGAACTAGCCATTTTGCAGATTTTCCTAACCTTATGTTGCCAATTATTAAAGGATGCTTTAAACACCATTTTTGCTTTCTATTCTTCCAGAAATTAGTGACTTTTTGTCCTCTGTTAAATCCGCACTAGATAAGATTAAATCTAAGCCAGGATGGAGAATGCCTCTAGTTCTAACATATTTCTTCAAGGATGTAATTTCACAGGCCTCCTCAAGATTTTAAAAATGGAATGGTGTCACAAAGTCATCACATAGAAATTAGCAAGAAAATTAACAGAATTGCAAGATGGAGTCGCCACAGAGCTTTAAAATGAAAGGGGCTCTAAGAGATTCACTAATAGTTGTGGTTAAATGACTTTTTAAGCTAAATTGACTGTTTCCATATGCAGAAACAGTCAATTTAGCAGAAAGAGGAGAACGATAGGTGGGAGAAGCAGTAGCAGTAGTAGTTAGTAGTAGAAGCAGTAGTAGTAGTCTTTGTCATCTTTTTGGAGGTAGTAGTAATGGAAGTAGCGCATTTGCGAATTTCACTGATACATTTCCCTCCCCTTGTACTCAATATTAGAACAATACTTATAGTTTCCCTAGATTATGATTGCTTTATTTCTTTAAATGTACTTGAAACTTGCCTTTAAAATTTGGTCATTTGTGTCTTGATTTTTACAAAAAAAAAAAACCTACATCATGCAGTCCTAGTGCATAGATGTTCTCACTAAAACTCCTTGCATATTTTTCTTTTTAAGAAACATAGTACATAACTTAATTGTCTCGATCAGTTTTAATCTGTGTTTCTTCCATCTATATAGATTTAGATCTATAATTGACATTTCTATAGATTTGGAATTGATTATCCAGGTGCATTGCACCAGACTAGTCCAAATTATTGGCCTCTGGGTTATTCTGGTGTAAGGTGTTCTTTGAAAATAGCCTGTAGCGAGCAGAGTGACCCCCCTTTCTCCCGTGACTGTTAAAGTCTAGCAGACCTTAAGCGCTCACACACAGTGCAACCATTTAAGATAAGTGTAAGTCTCGCTATCAGCTTTTGACCCCGGTGAACTCATCGAACGGCAACTGGTTGCTTAAAAATAGCTCCCATTTAACACACCGCGCACACAGTCGAATCAGTTTGCTCCCATTACGCACAAGACACACAGCCAGCACGTTTTTTGTATCGAGAGCATTTTACTGCGGAAATAAAATATCATAAGGTTTACTACCAGTTTTTCATTTTTCACTTTTCACTATCAAAATGGATAATTGCAATGAACTTTTGATTGCTGCTGTGGAAAAAAGAACTGCTCTTTATGACAAGACAGAAGACAATTGTTCCAACAGAGTCTTTATTAACAAACAATGGATTGAAATTGGAAAAGAAATAGGAATTGACGGTGAGTTTATTTTCATCTCTCTCTCTCTCTCTCTCTCTCTCTCTCTCTCTCTCTCTCTCTCTCTCTCTCTCTCTCTCTCTCTCTCTCTCTCTCTCTCTCTCTCTCTCTCTCTCTCTCTCTCTCTCTCTCTCTCTCTCTCTCTCTCTCTCTCTCTCTCTCTCTCTCTCTCTCTCTTTCTCACCCTCTCTCCTTCTCTCTCAATCTCTTTATCCATTTCATTTATTTTCCTTCTCCCAGCCCTTTCTCTGTCTCTCTTTCTATCCTCTCAATGAATGTTACAATTATTTTAACCCTTGCCTTGTTATTCACAAAGTAAAATATTGGATTGCCAGGGAACAGCCCCTTCTGTCATAAAGTAATTTACGAGCTTTTCTCGAACTTGCATGCCACATTTTGTTGATCTTTGCCTGTGCTTTTGAAGATTTTGGTAAGTCAGTCGTCTAGGAAGCAAATGTTCATTGGGTACAGGTGCTTCGGGGACAATAAGTCTGTGTGGTTCGTTTACAAGAACAAAATTGTGGAGGACGGTGATGGCTTTTACAATGTTTGTGGCAGCCATTGGTTATTCATCGATTTGGCGAAAAAGTATCCTCCACATCTGTGCCAATCTTCCAAACGAACATTCAACGCTGTTTCTCGCACGAGACAGTCTGTAGTTGAAGATTTCTTTTTCAGTTGCAAGCTGGCGGTGCGGAAAGGGTTTCATTATGTTTTCCCTGAGAGGAAATGCTTCGTCTGCAACAAACATGTAAGGGAGCTCAATATCGGTACCTGGTATGTAGCCTCGTTGGGGGATTGATAGCTTGTCAGACATGAGCTTTTTGTCCAGAGATGAACGACTCAATACTCCGCCATCACTGTTACCACCACATGAACCTACATCTACAACAACAAACTTCCCACTAGCATCTGTGACTGCAAGGAGGATAATTGAGAAAAAAATGTTTATAGTTGTAATACTTCGAACCCGACTTGTTCGGTTTTTAATTCTAATGTGCTTTCCGTCTACTGCGCCCAAACACAAAGGGAACTGAAATCTTGTAAAAAATTCAGATGCAATTTTCAGCCAATGTTCTTCGTTGGGTTTCGGCATTACTTGAGGTTGCAGAATTTTCCAAATGACCGTGCACGTTTCTGCTGTAATACTTCTTACTGTTGAGATGCCAGCACGAAAATGGAATGATTGAGATTGATGAGTATCTTCTGACGCCAGGTACCTGAAAATCAGAAAATGAGGGAAAGGGAGTAATCGCCAAATGATCAAATAAATAACTATTTGATAGTCATACGATGTACTGTACTATGATAATTTATTTTTGTTACAGGTAATGCTGCAAGGGAAAAATGGACAACACTTCGGGATTACTTCTACAAGACGAACAAACAACTTAAAACAATACAGTCAGGAGCTGCTGCCGATAAGCGAAGAAAATGGTATCTCTATGATGCAATGAAATTTTTGCTGCCTCACATCACAGACAGAACAACAACTTCTAATCTATCCGATGTCTCTGATAATGAAGATGATGACTGCTCACAAATGTCTGAAACTAACTTGCAATCTTTGCAGTGTTTACCTTCTACTTCTCCTGAGCCCGGTCAATCTACGGAGAGAAATACAACTGATACTCAACCCAATCCCTCTCCAAGTTCTAGGGCTGCAAGTCCAGCCACAAACTTGATTGCCAGGCCAACCACCAATAAAAGGCGGGCCCCATACCCCCAATAACGAGGACAGAATGCTTCAATGGATGATAAAATTCTTGATGCAATAATGTCCATGAACAACAAACCACACGTAGAGGAGAAGGATGACTGCGACCATTTCCTTCAGAGTCTCGCACCTCAGTTGAGATCGTTTAGTCCATTGGCAAGATACAAATGTCAAGCTGAAATCCAAATGCTAATATTGCGTCATTTGGAACAGAGTCAAACTTCTACGTCTTCCTTTTCACATGCAGGGGGACACTATCAACAGCCCTTGAACCAACACTACAACTACAACAACGCTGCATTCGACCAATACCAGACATACAGCCCGGGATTGGATCTTGTTGTGTTAAGTACTTTTTTTGTTCAAGCATTACGAAATATACATTCATTTTGGATTTGAATTTGTGTTGTAAAAATCAGTGAACACAGGTGGTTATCAATTTAAGATTCAAACTTTTTTTTGTTTGTTCTGAACAGGCGCAATTACACTGAAGAACAGTAATCTATGATTTTAGTTTAATATTACATTATGTTATCTAGTAATTTGTATTAATTATTGTTTATTTCGAATAAAGTAAAAAATGACATTGCTTAATAAAAGGAACATTGAGTCAATTTACTTACCGTAACGTGATGACAAGGCGCTCTGTTGCTGGTAGTGGCTTACGAAAATTTGTGGTTCGTTTCTCAATGTGGGGTCCTATCATTTCTAGCAGGGTTTTAAAAGTGTCTGGTCTCATTCGGATGTATGCCAGACACTTTTCATCATCACTAAGAACTGGTTGCATAAGGTGATGATATTCGCCAAATGTTTCCCTCAGTTGGAAGATGGGGTGAACCCAATAACGCCTATTACGTCTTCTTTTCAGCCACAAAAGCAAAAGAAGCTGCAATCTCTCCATTGTAGCAAACACTGACAAAACTATGCAGTGGGATGTCATCTGCTGACGATATCGAGACGTAAACGAAATGGTTATAAAATGTGATACATTCAGTTTGCTTAAGTCTCGTTTACCTCTCGATATCGCTATCGAAACGTTTACGAGCTGAAGTATGATCTCACTGTGTTTACACGTTTAGTGTGT
>JAWDGP010007051.1:0-11943 GCA_033675545.1 Elysia crispata | reverse complement strand
TAATAATGGTAAGTATGAGGAAGACATCTAGGGAAAATAAGGCATAATATAGGGAAAACTGTATGCTAAAATTTTGTGCCTCATTAATAATCATGTTTTAAATTTCAAAGCTCATAAACCAGCTGGGGTAACTACTGTAATACATTTAAGGTTTCATTAAGATATCAATGGTTTAAAAAAAATCCTAATATTTCTCTTTGTTTCTTTTTTTTTTAAACAAATCATAGTAAAGGTGTTGATTTTTGTTTGTTTCCAATTAAGAAAGAACAGATATTGCCTTGATCATAAAATGAATATTTCCCAATTTTAATTATATTTTCGAGGCTCACTGTAGCCATGATTCACAACACCTCCAGAGGTCATCTGGTTGAATTGCTGCTGGTTTGGATGAAGACTTTCATAAGATGGAGGTCCTTGAGGCACTGCTGGTTGTGGAGGGTACATTTGACCCATTCCAGTATGGGGGTGCTGGGGGTATTGGGTTTGCGGAGCAGACGGACCGTAATGTGGGTAGACAACTCCAGGCTGCATTCCTTGGGTCACATAATGAGTATTTGAGGAAGAACCTGGTGATGAAACAAAGTACAATTGCAAGTACACAAATCCAGAATTAGAAGTTCTATTGGTGAAAACTAATGGTAAAACAAAGGATAATACATAATAATGTATGTCTCTAGATTTTGTTACTTCTGATGACAGAAAAGAAGAAGCTGTAACGAAGAAATTAAGAAGCATTTAAAAGTGTACACAATGTAAACTAGATATAACAGGGATCTGGTAATAACACTGCTTTTTACAATCGCAGTTTTTTCCTCTTCTTTGCCTCTATTAAAATTATTGGCAATAACAGAGATTCAACAGGGCCTGATCTGTTATACAAAGTAGCAGGGTTGCCAAATTCAGTTTTAGCAATGGTGAATTTTTAGACGTTTTTACTGCTGCATGTCTCATTGCCTCTCCCAACAAGAAAAGCTTTGGTAACGGCAACTTGCAATCAATACCCCGCCCCCTCCTTGTTCTCTCGCTATCCCATCCGCTGAGCTAAGCAGAGATAGTATCTTTTGGTGGGGAGCCTGAATCTGAAGCAACTTATTCTCACTTTATTCAAAAAAAAATGACCAGGGGTGAGACCAGTAGAAGATGAGGCTCCTAACCCCAGTCGGAATAACATTTTATTGAGGGGATGTAATTCATGATACATGAGTTAATCAACAATTCGTAATTCCTTTTTTTTTAATCCTTCATTCTGAATTTAAAGGGATTTTGTTATTCTCGCATCATCTCTGTTATATCAGGTTTTCACTGTAACTAGAAATGTTTCTGAGCTTTAAAAGTTGCAAACATGGGACACTTGTAGATCACAGGAAAGTCAAATGAAGTAGAAGAAGACCTGCTTTAAGTATTTTAGAAATGTTGCAATTAAATCAAAACAGGAATGAATCTAATGTGAAAAACTTGCTATCTACTGCATTTAATGGGCTATGGTCATGAGCTGAGAGCCTCGCAAAAGAACTCACTAGGGTGGACAATCAACCTTCATGACTATTAGTATGGACAATAAATCCTCATGGCCACTAGGGTGGACCTTCAACCCTCGCCATACCTAAGATGCCCAATCAACCCTCATGACTACCAAATCCTCATTCGTCGCCACACCTAAGGTGCACAATCAACTGTCATGACCAACAATAAATCCTCGCCACACCTAGGGTGGAAAAATCAACCTTCATAACTACCAATATAGACAATAAATCCTTGCCACACCTAAGGTGAACAATCAACCTTCATGACTACTATGGACAATAGATCCTCATGGTCACTAGGATAAAGAGTCACAAGGCAATCTAAAACTTTCAGGACAAACCGTATTACCTAACTCCTGAAGGCTTTCATCCTGTCTCATAACCAGCATTTACAGCAAATCTTCTTTCTGACAGGTCCATAAGGGTATTACATCAATGACCAAGTCATAACAGAATACACTAAAATTCTTTACTTTTCTTTTTGTCCCCATATACAGCACACAAATATGATGAGACCTTTGTGCCAATTGTTACGATTGCGATCCCTGATATTACTTTGTTGTATAGTTGCCTTACAATTTAAAGTCCAAAAAGGATCAGACCTGAGTGATGTATCAGAAAGATAGTTAAACAGAGTTTCTTAGTAGCTTTCTTTGAAAATTCTCATGTCTCATGAATGCTTTGAAATTTTAAACTTAATTAGATACAAGTCGAATAAAAAAATGTATTTCAAACATATGAATCAACTAAGCAATCATGTAGGTTTGCTGGCACTGCCTTGTAAGGATCTCGACTACACTCTTGCTAAAAAAATTTGATAGCCCAATTTTTTCTGCTTTACAGCAGTTGTAGATGAAGTATACCTCATACACAAATTTTCAAAACTATCTTATTACTATAATAAGTATAAAAACATTTTAGCTTGGCTTTGACAATAAAAAAAAAAACCTTGGAAATTTAAAAATTATGGCACCAAAATAAGCCATAGAAAATGGAAAATTTGCTACAAAAACTGCAAAAAGTGTGCAATGAGATTTTGTTATTGATTGATTGATTTATGTAATTTAATTTTTTAAAATTTGCATGAAAATTTCCAAATTTTGCTTATATTTTTGTAAAAAAAAAATTCTAAATTTTTTTTTTAATTCTTGGTATTAATGGAACAGCATCTGAAAGTTTTTCCTTATCACAAGAGGCTGCCTATCCCAACAGAGCTATCTAAATTATTGCACAAAAACTGATTGCATTACTAAAAAATAGATTTTTAGCTAAAACCATTATAAAGAATTATTTCTCCCTTCCCCCCCTTCCTCTTTGCAGAGTTTAACCATTAAATTAGTCTGAAGTTAGAACATAAGATTAACAGCCGAGGCGCCAAGTCGGAGCACTAGGATGTATAGAGGTATCTGATCTATCCTCATCTTGTTCTTTTTCTGGAAATCCATATCTAGGTTAGAACTACACCTATTGATCTTGGTCTAGCTCTAGATCTAAATCTATATCTACATTATCTAGATTAGATATGAAATCTATGCAAAATATTGGAGAGATAGAGCAATATTGTATGATGTGCAAAAAAGTCTATGAAATTCATAGCATTCTCCGAAGTAACCATATTTCTGTTGCCTCTAGATACTTTTGAAGCTGTTTTGAAACTGTTCAGGCTTGACATCTTTACATCAGGATGGGTTAAATATAACATTCCAAGGCTCTTATTGTGTGGATAGAGATGTATTTATTTGCTATCACCCATTTTATTCTCTGAAACTCATATTTTTGCTAGCTATTCTTCAATCAATTTCAGTGATGTTGTGGTCTTTGCTTGATATTTAAGTATCCAAATATTTGATTTGATCCCTTTAATTCAGTGTTTGTTTTTGCTTTTTTTTTTCACTGATTAAGTTTTGACTGACAACCATTACTTCTGCCTTTTTGCTGTTCAATTCCTACCCTATCTTTTTGCTTTCTTTTTCGTCAATTTTTATTAACCTTTGCCAGTCTTATTTATTTTCTGCAATTAATACAGTGTCATCAGTGTTTCTCATGTTGTTTATGTTGTGCCCTCCTATTTTAATTCTTGGTAACCATCTAGACTTTGCATAATTGTTTCACATTATTTCTGAGTAAAGCACACATCTTTATCCGACATCATAATGCACTTTTTTCAAAAAAGCTGTTTTCACAATCAACTCATATTGCTGCTGCCTGTTCCAGTAGGCCTACATGTTTTTTTTTTTTATCTTTCATAGATCTTTTCCATTTATCATAAATAATTATAACTGTTAGCAGATAAAAACAGAACTTTTTATTCAACAGCCACGAATTTGTTGATAGATTTATAAATGTTGGCATATAAAAAACTGGAACTTTCTATTCAACAGCCACAAATTCGTTGATAGATTTGTTACCATGAATAACTTTTTCATTTTCTTTTTTTTTTTGTGGGAACTTCCAACTAACCTTTTGTTATGTTGGTAATATAACTACTCTTATACAAGAGAGCATTCACGTAGCTTGTGGCGTAAGTTTTTTCTTTTTTTTTTTGTTGCAACTCAGTTCAAGGCCAAGCTTTTCATGAATAAATAGATCAAGTAAAGCAGACTTTAAGGTAAAATGTCATTAAAATATTACAGTTTTATTAGCTTGAAAATGGCAAAATTTGGGACTCTATGCCACCCAATTGAAAAATTGTGGCTGTAGATGATCACAATTTTCTGCAGGGACAGCTTGAATCATGATCATTACTTGCAAAGGCATAATGCACACTTCATTCATAAATTTTTAAACAATAACCCTAGTGACTACATAATGCACCAATTTAAGATCTACATGGTAGATCACATCAGAATGGCCTATAGTTTATTAGCTCTCAACAAGGCTGTGCATAAAATTTCACTATAGTAGTACCAATGCCTAAAACATGCAATAATAAAATGCTCTGGTCGACTTTTATGAAGCAATATGTGAGGACCAAAGATGGTCTTAAAGAGTACTTGAGGCAGATGCAATACTAGTCACCATAAATTGTTTTTGTAACACACTCTTTATTGGATAATAGTGGCTAGGGAATCTATATCACTCTTTTCTTTTCTTTTTTTCAATACTAAAGATTTTGGTCTAATCTACCAAAAAAAAGGATGAGGAATCCAAACCTTTCCCGATGCCATCTATACAAGTATACCCTGAAACATAAAGGCCTTTGTAATGTTTGGTTGTACAGTGTTTACAATCAACACTGCCTAATTTGATCTTCATGGGACATAATACCATCCACTTCTGAGAAAAATTGAGTTAAGTAAAATAAGGAGTTATCTTAAAATAATCATAAATAAATACTATGCTACTATAAGCAGAGTATTAAACTTGTGTGTTTGTTTTGATTTATGTTATATTTTGTTTTTGTTATTAAAAAAATCATTTTGCCTTTTCTTAGTCTGTTTTGGCATTATTTTTCCCTCTTCACTATTGTCCAATTAGTTTCATTATCCGTATGAGTGTCAGGGTTATTACTTATTTAATAAGTTTTGCATCTGCCATTGGTATCGAGTTTTTTAATTCATTTTATTTACAATGGAAAACTGGCAGGGAGAACTCAATCTGGTTCTGATGCTAAACCTATCTTTCTGTTGGATTAAGGTGAAATGTATTCTTGCTTTGAATTTTATAGCAATCAGCATAATAAAGTCAATAATAAAGCCAATTGTCCTAGTCCGACAGCAATGGAGAGATGGAATGGGTGGGCATCGTTCAATCAACCAATCACACTTCTTAGAGGAAGCATGTCTAGCCTACAAATACAATGTACATCTAAGTAAATAACCCCATTGTTTTTATTGGCTAAAAGAAGTGAAAACAATGACGTTTTTGTTTCCAGCACTCCAAAAAAGATCAACTTATATGAAAATCAAGTTATGTGCAAGAGCTTACACAAGTACTATCAGAAAGGGTACAGACCCAATAAAAAGATCGACTTCAGTGAAAAGCGACATAAGCGTCGTTGACTTAAGTGGTGTCCGGTGAATACTGGTAATAAATAATGGGAAGAAATATTGGTAGTAATCACTTTATCTGTATAACAGAAAGAGAAGGCAGACCATTTGTTCTTTTTGCTTTAAAGTGTGATTCTCATCTTTCCATTCAAGTTAGAAAGTCACTAAGGGCTTCTAAGTTCTTTGTGAAAAAAATAAACATTCTGAGGTATAACAAAAATTGTTATTTTTATCCCCTGACATTAAAAAATAATTATTTAAACTGCATAAGTACGAGGGCAGGCTGATAATTAAGTTCCGTTTAATCATAACTTTTTAATTTTTCACAGCATATACATAAACAATACGTCAAACGAAAGCTTAATATCTCAGCTACATACTTAGCACTCTATTTTTCGATGTAGTCACCGTCGCGATCAACACACCGCCTCCAACGTTTCACTATTTGGCTCACGCCGTCAGCGAAGAATTCAGACGGCTGTCCACGGCACCATCTGCGAACATCTGCGATAACTTCCTCATCATTGTCATAGTGATGGCCCTTCAGGTACTTCTTGAGTTGGGGAAACAAATAATAGTCAGAGGGGGCAAGATCGGGGCTGTATGCAGGGTGAGGTAGGGTCGTAAGTTCCAGCTGCCTTAAGGCGTCCTGAGTTTGGCGACTGGTGTGCGGGCGCGCATTGTCGTGTTGGAGGATTGAGTCCTTATCACGCCGAATACGTCTGAGTCGGAGTTTGAGAGCTCGGAGTGTTGAAATATATCGCTCAGAGTTCACAGTTTGCCCTTGCTCCAGAAATTCCATGTGGACCACTCCCTCCATGTCCCAGAAAACGGTGAACAAGACCTTTCTTGCAGAGGCAACAACCTTGAACTTCCTTGGACTTGGAGAAGTTTTGTGCCTATACTCCATCGATTGGGCTTTACATTCTGGATCGTAGTGGTGGACCCAGGATTCGTCTCCAGTCACAATGCGTTGCAGAAATGCTTCTCCTTCTGCATTGTAACGCTCTAAGAGTTGAGTACACATGTCCTTTCTCTGCGCTTTCATCTCTACAGTGAGCTGTCTTGGGACCCAACGGGCAGAGACTTTTCGGTAACCCAGTACAGTTGTGGCGATATGGTGCACTCGTTCTTTCGAAATGCCTACTTCATCTGCAATTTTCTTTTGTTTGACCCTTCGATTAGCTCTAATCATGCAGTCAACTTTCTCTCGATGAGCCGTGTCCGATGCGGAAAGGGGCCTACCCGAACGCTTTCGATCACGCAGAATTGTCTCTCTGGGGTCTTCCCCTTTAAAAATTCTCACCCATTTGCGAACTGCACAGTCTGAAATGCACATTTCACCATAAACTGTCTTCATTCTTGCATGAATGTTTGCAGCAGAACATCCCTCAGCTGCCAAAAACTCGATAACAGAGCGCTGTTTGATGAGAAGGTCATTGGAATTCGCCATTGTCTCATAAACATGGCTACCACATCATGTGTTGCGCGTCACTGCATTATGAGCACGAATGACGTCACACAAACTTGTTGTTATAGTTAAGTCTAGAAAAATGGTTCGGGAGTATATGTATGAAATTTTAGGTCGATGTGACGAAAATTGACCTAGTTATTAGCAAACGGAACTTAATTATCAGCCTGCCCTCGTATATCTCATTGACACTTTTTCCAGCTAGCAGAACAAGGTTCAGATAACTATTACTTTAATTTGAAACTACAGGAAATCATATCACAGCACATCAGTAAAAAAATCTTAGGAGATACCTTGTTGCACAACAACTGTATTTCCTGGTTGGCTGTGGTAGACAATACCAGGGTTACGGCAGTGGCAACAGACAAGAATAATGATGACGATGACAGCAATCACCAACACAGGTCCAAGGATGGCCCAAATTACACTGAGATGAAGAGAGGAGAATACTGATAATATTAAGACAAAGAGAAAAAAAAAAGTAAGTAAATACAAATCAAAGTGTTAGAAACATCAACCTCACAACATAGAGATGAATAGAAAACCATCATACAGAGGTGTATGACCCTGATATTATGATAAATTCTACATGACTGACTCTGTCAGGAACTTTATGTTGGACATTTACATTTGAATAAAAGCATCTTTGTGAGCCTAGACACTAACTTTTATTTTAACTTCAACCTTACTTTTTCTGTTTCATAATTAAAATCTCACAATTTTAATTGACTACTTCTTTCAATACTAATTTAATTCCTGAACTATGGTATGGCAGTTGCTGCTGCTGCTTTCCCTCAACAATACAGTATGCATCCACTATTGATACGAAATATAATATAAACAAAAATGATCACTCTTTCACTTGATTTGAATGATAGTTCTTTGTCCTTAGCCCCCCCCAGTTCTTGGATTTTTTTGTTTAGGTTTTTTAGAAATGAAATGGGACATGTGTTAGAGTTGAGATTCTAGGTCTGAATGTGTAAAATGTCCAGATATTTTCACCATACAGATCATATTTAAGTGAAGAATATCATTAAAATTATTTTAACTAGGCAATCACTTGTTCCACTAAACTAGTTTTCTGGTTGATTTATAATGCATGTACTTCACTCCACTAGTCTATCAGTTTGGTGAATAAGAATAAATTAAGACTTAGACTTTACTAGTAACTTACCTACAACAGAATTGTTAAAAAACAATCAAATAATTGATGCAGCGTATAAAATCAAAATCACAAACATATACTGGTAACTGACATAACATACAAAATGTTACGTCAGTTACCATGAAAAGATTTAAAAATGAGGCATAAAGTTAGACACCTTGTGGTCCATGCATATATATATATATATATATATATATATATATATATATATAAAATTAAAAAGATGAAAGCACTAAGAGTTTCAACATTACTTGATGCTTTGTCTTTTTGCTGCAAAATTTTTACTTATTAAAGGTAACTGATGAAAATATCTACCTGTTATTTATACATGTTGCTTTAACAATTATAACAAAAACATCTGAAAATATTTTTTACATTTATGTTAAGATCAAAATCTGTTTAACAAAATAAAACAACTTAACTTGCTAGTTGATGACTTCTACATGGTAAAGGAAGGCTTTTATATTAAGTTTCAGGTCTAGAGCCTTGTTTAAAACTCTGACTTTCAGGACAACTCTTACACCATGAAAGACATTCACAACCAAAATATTGGCTGAAATGAATGCTTCAAAGATCACTTAAAATGAAAAAAAAAAACGTTTCTACATATTTTCGATTGACATTTTCTTGGAATTGCCAGTCGAATCGCAGGGGTAACCATGTTCTTCTTTTTACTAAAGTAAGGCAACATCTTGACTGTAATTATAAAATGGCAGAGTTTTGTAAAAAGAGACATTCAAGATGATTATAATGAAAAAAAAAACAATAAAAATTAATTAAGCAATAATAATGATGGTATTTGTTTCTTTTCATTTTACACTTTACAGCCACACAATCATTCCTGGGATAGTCAAGATAATATCATCCCTAGCCAATTTTTGTTACAGTTTTTTTTTTCCTTTTTTCTTTTTATATAGCTAATCCACAACTGGATGATCTCAGTCAGTTTTGCATATCAAACTTAAACCCTTGTCAGGCAGGGTGAAACTGAAAAGATGAGACCCCTAAACTCACCTTACAAATGTTGGGCTCACAACTGCAAAGAAGACCCCTGTGTATCAGGTTTGACCTTCAAACTTTTCACGGAAAAAAGCAATATTTTTCTTTCCAGAAGACATCAAAAATTCACTACTCTTAGAAAAGATTGTACTGGGCGTAATTTAAAGACAATGGCTATCATTTTTATATTTCAGACTTCATATTTGAGAGGAATTTAAAACCTACCTAGCTTTACTACTACAGCATTCACTAGAACTAGCGTCGCAACATCCACGTTTACAGTATCTGAACCCACATCTCTCTCCAGCACTGCAAGCTAATATGAAAAAATCAAAATTTTATCATTCAGTGATATCAAAATTTATACCATAGAGTTGCTGCAAAAGTGCAAAGCAAGTAAATGAACAACAATAAATAAAAATCAATGACTCCTAGGAGCAGGAACTCTGATCACTGTCTTTATCTCTCGAGTTAAACTAAAGCCTTAAAAAATTTCTTTTCAAATTAAAAAAAAATTATACTGAATGTCATTCAATCAATTCTGATAGCTGTTTTCCCCTTCAAAGATGAAAACTTAAGAACTGCCTCCTTGTTTAAAAGTTAAAGTCAACTTCTGAAAATCATTGCCAAGGCTAGACTAAAAAAAAATCTTAGACTTAGAGCCATTCCCTCTTTCCCTATGGCTAAGACTAATGAGCATTTTGTCATGCATTTACATACATTAGCCTCATTATATATTCTTGCCTCTAGACTAAAAATTACTGTCTAGGCCACATATTCAAGATAAGATACGATTTACTTTTTTCATCCCTCTTGGTGAAATTCAAAATTGGCATGCCCATTCACATAAAAAGACATAAACACATACAATAAAAATTCAGACATATATATAAGTTTAAGTTTTTCGGATGAATGTACGTACGGCAAAGTAAACAACTCGGAGGCACAAATATCTTAGATGATTTCAACTACATTATAAATCTAAATATTGGAATTGCAAAAAAAAAAATAATAATCAAAAAAAAAAAAATACATATTATCTATTTAATATATTGCCCAGTTTTATACTTTTCCTCAGGTTGATACTCAATGAGGGAGAAATATCGTACTTGTACAATTATATTTTAACTATTTCTTTTTCCATAATATTTTACATGCGCTCAACTTTAGCCTACACTGGCTACAGATAAAAGTTTCCATCCAGTACAAGGACAGGATTTAAATGAGTTAATCTTGATTTATTTTCTTTCACAACTACAAAACTTTAAAGGAACATCTAACACAATAAATTATTTTACCACTACCGGAGAAAAAAAAAATAAAGAAAGGTGAAACGCTTGTAACATCTAATCATTAGATATCTAGATGTAGAGGATCTATTTATAATAGTTCTATTTTTTAACTGATTTGAGTCCCACAGTGCTAAAAGACTAGTCCTACACAACCCACTTCACAAATTAGGTGTCTCCTAGATTTATGGACAGATCGATCAAGAGACTGGTACAAAGTGCTTCATGTTATAAATACATCATTTTTTCTTCATGAATAAACAAGGATTCTGAATCTAGTATTGGTTTAGTGTGTGAAGCATATTACGTGTGTTGTGTTGAGTACGAGTAATAAGTGAGCACAAATTTTTAAAAATTATATATAATTAATTGACTTGTAAACAAAGAAATTCAACAGCTTTATACTCCAAGATACTTCGTTTGCATGAAATCCAAAGGCCAAAGGTCAATTTATAATCCTTATGTACAGAAAATTTCAAAGCAATTCATTATAAAACTTTTTCTTGGCATTTTTTTTTTGTAACGTCATGTTCCATTTTGGTCATATTTGCGTCAAGGAAAAAAACAAAAAACTTTCAGCTGCTTACATCTATAAGCTAGATTTAGGTCTAAATCAAATATCAGAAGGTAAGGTTCTCAGTCTAGAGCTAGATCACTAAAATCTAGAAGTTGAGGGCCTTATTCATTCTTCATTGCTAAGAACTAGATTAGATTTAGATCTACATCTGCAGTTGTTCTTTTTTTACTGGACCTGGATCTAATAGTATATCACTTTCCAAAGATCCAGGTTGATTGTGTCTAGGACTAGATTTAGACCTCACTATTGCTTTCACTGCTAGTACTAAGATCATTGTATTCATCACTATTAATAGACAATTCATATGTGTCATTCGAAACTGTTAAAAAACTTCATCGATTTTAGCCTTTGCAGCTAATGATAGTGATATTCGTAGAGCTTGTTGTGGTAGATCTACCATGTCGTTTACCATATTATTATTAGTAACAGGGATCTGAAAGATAAATGTATACAAACAAATGCTCCCCGAAGCATCAATCTATTAGTGAACTCTCATCAGCTCATGGGAAGGAACCAGTTAGAAAAGTTTTTCTTTGTTGCGTGGTCATTAAGTTATTTACTTGATATTTTACAGCTTTGCATTTATACTATTTTGCTATAAACACGCATCGTTTTGGATTATTTAAAATCAGGCTAGGTAATAAAATACCGGTAATACTAGATACCGCAGTGTTGTGGTCCCTGTTGGATGTAAACAATTACATATCACGCCACAAAAGGAAAAATTGTTATTAAAGAGAACCAAAACAATTTCAATATTTTGTATGGAAATGCTTGTACTGTAGAAATAGCCCTTACATTCGCAAGATAGTCTTATAATTTGATAAGATCAGCATCTCCATTTTAATATGGTCCCAGTGAAAATCTGCCCAGTTTATTGTATCCACCATAGCCGCACTATCAACAAAGAACTGAGACCGCAACACTGCC
>JAWDGP010007050.1:0-12610 GCA_033675545.1 Elysia crispata | reverse complement strand
TGGTAGTGGTGGTAGTAGTAGGTAGGTAGTATTAGTAGTAGTAGTAGTAGTAGTAGTAGTAGTAGTAGTAGTAGTAGTAGTAGTAATAATAATAATAAAAATGATTATAAAAATAATAAAAATAATAATGATAGTGATGATAATGATAATAATAACGATAACAAAAAAAATAACAATACTACTGCTACT
The DNA here is from genome assembly GCA_033675545.1 of Elysia crispata. NCBI lineage: Eukaryota > Metazoa > Mollusca > Gastropoda > Plakobranchidae > Elysia > Elysia crispata. Next base: position 12,421 of record JAWDGP010007050.1, on the reverse strand, counting down.
CCTACTACTACTCCTACTACTCCAACTACTACTACTACTACTACTACTACTACTACTACTACTACTACTACTACTACTACACCACCACTACTACCACTACTACTACTACTACTACTACTACTTCAATACCACTACTGCTACTACTACTACTACCTGCTACTACCACCATTAGCACTACTATTACTACTACTACTACTACTACTACTACTACTACTACTACTACTACTACTACTACTACTACTACTACTACTACTACTACTACTATATACTACTACTACTACTACTACTACTACTACTACTACTACTACTACTACTACTACTACTACTACTAATCCAGGTTGGCTACAAATGTTTTCCTCACTAATCATAGAAGTTTATTGAATCGGTCTACATGCTAGACACCAGTAGAATGTAGCAGAGAGACGCGTGAAAAGTTCATCAATGTCAAAGGTAAAATGGTTTGGGGAAGCACATCCTATTCCTCTTTCCTTAGTTTCTACGTTAAAAGATACAGACAGTAAGCTGTTTTCAGAGACTGAGTTAATGAACATGATCTACTTCCCCAAATCCACTGCCATAAACCACGAAGAATAAAATAAAAAGCTGCCAATGGTTTCATCCAACGAAAGCAAAGTTTGATAGCCATGGGTTCGCGATCTTTGAGAATCAAGACTTGCCGATTTTTCACTTGTCGCTTAGTGTTACCATTACTGTCACTGCCATCGGTAAAGCACTGCCGTCGCTTTTGAGCGCTCTGAATAATGGTTCCGGCATGCGCTCTCGCCTGCACTGATAGCTCACTCAGTATTCCCCGCCATTTGGCCCGAAGACTTTCCCGGATCACCTTCGTGTTATCTCGGCTTATCTTCAGTAACCCACGAGCTCGGCGCTCGGCTATCTCCGCCGGGTGTCTAATAACGATATCATAATCTGATGAGCTTGAGGTGTCGAGGAGGGCGCCAGAGGAAAGGACACTTTCTATTGACAGTGAAAAAAATAGACTCCGTTAGCACAGCTGTTTGAGGGCTGACCGCTAATTCCTCTCCTCCAATACCCTTCGAAACGTTTGCTGTGATAATGAGGGTGACTAGCGTCAATAACTGAAAAGGGAACGAAATAAATTATTTTCGTCAAAGGTATGGAAAGGTAAAATTTAAAATAAGTTAATAAATGTTACAATGAGCAGAAGTTATAGCAATAGCAAGCAGAAATTCATACAAAAAAATCTTTCGTAGGGAAGGCAGGACAAAGCCACGTTTTTTTTTCATATTTTGTCCTTAATCAATTAAAGGTAACAATAAATACAAGTAAAGTGTTTACAAAGATTATTTTTAAACCTTTTCTAAAACTAAGTAGTTCAAAAACTGACGCTCATGTACTGATAAATGTAAGGATATTCAGTCGCTCAATTAAATGTTCCAAACGGAGCCTGTGGTGTAGTTTCAGTCTCAATCAAAAGCACTTACTTTTAATCACTGAAATGGGAGGAAGGCCTCAGAACTTTATGAAGAGAGCGCCTTATATAGATATCAAATCTAACATTTTCTACTTTTGAAACTAATTTCTAAACCCATTATGTACTGTACAGTCTTAGACATGTCATAGACATTGAGACGTAGTTTGTTTTACTAAAACGTAAAAAAAAAAGTAAGGGTCTGGCTAAACAACGTATTTTCATTACTGACAAATACTTGAATGAAGCAAAGAAAAGTTGGAAGCTAGGGTGTCATTTATTTACTGTTGCATTTAAGCTTCATTTGATTGACAACCTAGAAATGAGGATAAGATAAAAAAAATTTGTTCATCCCTCGTGGGGAAATTAAAAACTGACACACCCATGGACACAAAAAAGACATAAATATATGCGGTAAAAAATAGAAGTGTGTATGAAAAGGCTTAAATGCGAAAAAAAATAAACAAAATGCATACATATTTCTATGTTTTCCCAGCATAAAGCAAATTAATCTTTTAAACGTTACGAGCCATGAGTTTGAAGAAGATTTTTATTCGTGAACCAGGGATTGAGTGTATTTAATGTAGTTAATATCTTCAAACGTTGAGTCGTCAATCAATGAATTATCATTTTCATATTAATCCTAAGGGTATCTATTAAGAAATTTTAAAAAAAGAAAATATAATACAAGAAATGTCCTAAGATCTTAAGTCAAGGTAATGATCATAGTTACACACTAAATCAGACATGAAAACTTACCCAATTCAAAGAGTTCAGGGCAGCGCATGCTTTCTTCTCAAACACTTGGGCATGAACAAAAAAAGTGTTTGCTCATATAAACCAACGTGCTGATTATGATTCTACTTGATGAATATTCTAGGACTTTGTGATAGTCCTCGACAAAGAATAGCGTTAATAATAATATTTATATATAATATAGTTGCGTGCCAAATAACAAAACAAAAACAGGGCTCGACAATTTAGGAGCATGATGTATTTTTAAAAGTTGTCTTACCTAGTTATGCACTGGATATGCCTAGTGTTATTCTATGCTACACAAGCAACGCGTTTTATTGCTCGACCTGTTGGATTTGTCTTATATTGTGGATGGTTTGATCTCTTGCCCTGTCATCAGCACTGAAAACTAGCCTCAGGTTATTTCGTTTCCTGTACGTTCAAAGGGGCATAACCTATAAATCAAATTTTTGCATCTCTTTACTCCCCGTGGAATAACTTTTCATTTTTTTTTTCTTTTTTTGAAAGAGTAGGAGGGGGTCGAGGGGGAAAATGTAAGAAAAAGGGTGTTTAAACTAAACAAATGAAACCGTGCATCATAAGAGAGGTATTAGACATGGACAAGGGTCTTTGTCAAATCTTGAAATACTTGGCGCTGTTGCAAGTAGTTAACTAACACCATTCCGCACAAGGATGCTAATGGCAAGCCGACAGGAATTTTTAATTTTCCGTCAAGACAAGCAAACTGTTATCATCATCATCAGGTGCCTTGCTTCATGGCGCAGGCATACATGTCCTCATTTTATTGGTTGCCGAAATTATAAACGTTGCCTTCTCCATGTCCATCCATGCAGCACGAATGTACACTATATCCTCTCTCTCTCTCTCTCTCTCTCTCTCTCTCTCTCTCTCTCTCTCTCTCTCTCTCTCTCTCTCTCTCTCTCTCTCTCTCTCTCTCTCTTTCTTTCTCTCTCTGTCTCCCTCTCGCATTCTCTCTCTCTCTCTCTGTCGCACTCTCCCTCTCCATCTCTCTCTCTCTCTCGCATTCTCTCTCGCATTCTCTCTCTCTCTATCTCCATCTCTCTCTCGCAATCCCTCCCTTTATCTCTCTCGCCTTCACTCTCTCTATCTTTCTCTCGCATTCTCTCTCTCTATCTCTCTCTCGCATTCTCTCTCTCTCTCGCCTTCACTCCCTCTATCTCTTTCGCGCATTCTCTCTCTCTTTATCTCTCTCTCTGTCTCTCTCTCGCATTCACTCTCTCTATCTCTCTCGCATTCTCTCTCTCTATCTCTCTCTCTCGCATTCTCTCTCTTTATCTCTCGCTCTGTCTCTCTCTCGCATTCACTCTCTCTATCTCTCTCTCTCTCGCATCATCTCTCTCTATCTCTCTCGCATTCTCTCCCTCTCTATCTCTCTCTCTCGCATTCTCTATCTTTATCTCTCTCATAATCTCTCTCTCTCTTGCATTCTCTCTCTCTATCTCTCTCCCATTCTCTCTCTCTCGCATTCTCTCTCTCTATCTCTCTCTCTCGCATTCTCTCTCTCTCTATCTCTCTCTATCTCTCTCTATCTCTCTGTCTCGCATTCTCTCTATCTATCTCTCTCTATCTCTCTCTCTATCTCTCTCTGTCTCTCTCTATCTCTCTCTATCTATCTCTATCTCTCTCTCTCGCATTCTCTCTCGCATTCTTTCTCTCTCTATCTCTCTCTATCTCTCTCTCTCTCAATCTCTCTCTATCTCTCTCTCTCTCGCATTCTCTCTCTCTATCTCTCTCTCGCATTCTCTCTCTATCTCTCTCTATCTCGCATTCTCTCTCTCGCATTCTCTCTCTCTCTATCTCTCTCTATCTCTCTGTCTCGCATTCTCTCTATCTATCTCTCTCTATCTCTCTCTCTATCTCTCTCTGTCTCTCTCTATCTCTCTCTCTATCTATCTCTATCTCTCTCTCTCGCAATCTCTCTCGCATTCTTTCTCTCTCTATCTCTCTCTATCTCTCTCTCTATCTCTCTCTCTATCTCTCTCTATCTCTCTCTCTGTCTCTCTCTCTCTATCTCTCTCTGTCTCTCTCTGTCTCTCTCTGTATATCTCTCTCTCTCTTTCTCTCTCTCTCTCTCTCTCTATCTCTCTCTATCTCTCTCTCTATCTCTCTCTCTATCTCTCTCTATCTCTCTCTCTCGCAATCTCTCTCTATCTCTCTCTATCTCTCTCGCAATCTCTCTCTATCTCTCTCTATCTCTCTCTCTATCTCTCTCTATCTCTCTCTCTATCTCTCTCTATCTCTCTCTCTCTATCTCTATCTCTCTCTCTCGCTCTCTTCCTCGCTCTCTACCCACCACCGCATCGATCAAAATGTACGTAATATAAAAAAAAAAATTCGTGTAAGACAAAGTTTAATGTTGTTTTTTTTTTTAATTTCATTTCCAGACGTTAAATTTATTCCTGCTTTTAAATCCCTCAGTCATTTATTCTGCACTGTTGCAGCTTGAATGCCTATTTGTTTATTACTTTCCCTTAACAAAGGGCTAATATCTCAAAAAAAAAAAAAAAACAAGAAAAAAAAACAAGAAAAAAGAAAGAAAGAAAGATACACAGACAACGCTTAACGTGGAGGTAAAGCGATCTCATATGAGATTTCTCTAGTATAACAATAAAAACAACAGCAAAAAACCCCAACTAAAATAATAACAGTTATAATAATAATAATAATAATAATAATAATAATAATAATAATAATAATAATAATAATAATAATAATAATAATAATAATAATGATAACAATAAAGATAATGAGAAAAAGAAGAGGAAGAAGGAGAAGAAGAAGAAGAAGAAGAAGAAGAAGAAGAAGAAGAAGAAGAAGAAGAAGAAGAAGAAGAAGAAGAAGAAGAAGAAACATTACCTCCTTTCTTCCTCTCTCTCTCTCCATCCCCCCTCTCACCTTTTTTTTTCACGCACCGCTTCTGTCTTTGAAACGCCTCTAATAGAGTACACAGTAGGGAATATCAGTTCGAGATAGCCTCACAAATATATCTATTTCTGCTTGAAGCTAAACGACATAAAGTTCAGTTTTAGTTGTGAGGGAAATCTTCATTTTTTTCGTTTCAATGGACAGAAGGACGATGAGGCGCCGTGTATATTGTTTCGCACTTGTGCTAGTTTTGGCAAAATTGAAAGGTATTATCTTGTTTTTATTTTTTATTCGGATTTCTACGCTTTTATATAAGGAAAAAAATACTGATGTTTTCCTATTTTAGTCCACATTTTAAGCGCATGTTTACCAGGATTCTACCACTTTTTTTAAATTATTCTTTTCCTAAGGAAGTAAAATTAAAAAAAGAAGTAAATTCCTAAGAAATGCTAACACATACATGTACATTTCTCTTAGATATATCTTAAAATTTACACTACTAGTTGAAAGTTTCGTGCATATATTTGAAAACAAAAGCATATAATACAGATAATGAATTATTGATACTTACGTAAAATTTCTCTCTTTAACTATATTTGTATATACATATACATATATATTGACACACACAAATTCAGATTACCTTGCATCAGATTCTTTTAAAATAACTGTAAGTGACCTATATTGTTCTTAGTTTGTTTAGGCTTCTTTAATCTAAAAACTGTGCACTTTACAGATTTTGTACTCAGTAAACGAGATTTATCTATTCAAATATATATATATATATAGTATTTTAAATAACATTATAAAAACAGTGCTCAACAAATAAGGAGCCTGGTATATTTAAAAAAATATGTCCTACCTAGTTATGCGGTCTACAACTTCGAAGTTTCGTGCCTAACACCTGACGAGTGCCACAGTTAGGCACGAAACTTCGAAGTCATGGACCACATAACTAGATAGGGCAACTTTTATATATATATATATATATATATATATATATATATATATATATATATATATATATATATATATGTATATATATACAAGTATATATATAAATAATCATATATATATAAGTATATATATATATATATATATATATATATATGTAGAAAATTTAAAAAAAAGCAAAGGTAGAAGTTGGGGAGACGAACATATGATATAAAAGCAATAACTCATTTGTTTTTCCTCTCCTCTTTCCAGTTTCACATGGAATGACGTCACAGAGACCTTTAGCTGGCTCATCGGGTATCTCTCTCTCTCTCTCTCTCTCTCTTTATTTCTCTCTCTTTCTCTCTCTCTCTTTATTTTTCTCTCTTTCTCTCTCTTTCTCTCTCTCCCTCCCTCTCTCTCTCTCTCTTCGAAATTCATTTGGCGAGGAAAAGAAAAGTGATAAAATATCACATTTGGAAAGCTGTAATGTCTTTCAGCTTAAATGAATAAAAAAGTGTTCACATGTTATAAACAAATGATTTGTTCTGTTTCAACTCGATCAAAGTAAAGAATTTTTAGGTTGTTGACAGCGACTTGGCAACAAAAGGGATTTTAAAGTTAAACAGTTTTTTCCTTAAACGTTATTTGAAGAACTTAAGAAACTTAACACAGTAGCATAACATAATTAAGTTGCACATACTTAAGATATGATGTCATGTATTAGGGATCGTAACTAAAAGTTTTTTTTTTTTTAAATGTTCATATTTTAATGCAGATATTCATGACATTATTTTAGAAAAAAAAATTCCATCATTTTTTTTCTTGAAAAATTTTTACTCGATGAATGAAATTAACATTAATCTTGATTGTTTTGAACTGGTCCATTCACATGAGATTGCAATTTAATTCATTTTCATTTCTCTGGATTACAAAATTAATGGAAATTTTAAATTTAGTTAATTTTTTTTCTTTAAAAAAATAAATATTTTTATGAACCCATTTCATCCCAAATCGTATTTAGGCAAATTTGCTATACCAAACAACAGAAGACTTTATCTTTCCAAGAAAATCAAAAGTATACTTCGAAAGGAATTTCTTAATTTTCTAAAACAAGTCATTCATCTATAATATCATAGTTTTTAGTAAAGTAAAAGCCAGCACAAAATTACTCTCTGCTTTATGTTCCTCTTTTTTTCAGGACTACCTCCATTGTCATCAACAGATGATTGTAAGATTTGAGAAAAATCTCATCCAATTTCCACTATTGTTCTAAGTATAGTTTTTTTCCTCTCTTCCATTTTAAGAAAAAAAAAATGCAAAATTCTATGAATATGGGGGCTTTAAAACTTTTAAAGATGAAACAAAGTTTGTAAGAAGACGATTTCTTCAAGATGAACAAGATTTTCTATTCTTGATACTTAATAATTGTATTCCTCCTTACAAGCACTGTCTATCTGGCCCACATCACCTTTGACAAATAATCAGAAAAATATAAAAAAGGGAGACATCTCAAAAAATTGCAATGCTTCCTGGATCATCCATTTTTCGTCCTCCATTCTCTTCCAGTTTCAGAATTCAAGACATCATTAAGTCCTCCCTCAAGCTCACCAGGTATCTCTTACTCTTTTTTTCTATCTCTGTCTGTCTGTCTGTCTCTCTTCTGTCTCTCTCTCTCTCGCTCTTTCTCTCTGTCTCTCTGTCTCTCTGTCTCTCATTCTCTCCCTCTGTCTATTTTGAAATTATTATTTCTGGAATCATTTCATTCCAAATTGGATTTAGACAAACTCGCTATACAAAACAACAGAATACATTATCTTTCAAAAAAAAAATATATATATACTTTGTAAGAAAATTTGCAAATTTTATAAAACAATTCATTCGTCTATAACATCATAGTTGTTAGTAAAGTAAAGGCCAGTACAAAAAAAATTCTGTGCTTAACGTTCCTTTTTTTTTTCAGGACTACCGCCATTGTCATCAACAGATGAATGTAAGTTTTGAGAAGAGTCTGATTTCATTCACACATTTGTTTTAATTATAGTTTTTTCCTCTCTTCTATTTGAAGAAAAAAAATATACAGAAATTCTATTAATATGGCGTCGTTATATCTTTAAAACTTCAAAAGATGAAACAATGTTCGTAAGAAGACCTTTTATTCACTATGAACAAGATTTTCTATTCTTGATACTTAATAATTATATTCCTCCTTACAAGCACTGTCTATCTGGCCCACATCACCTTTGACAAATAATCAGAAAAATATAAAAAAGTAGACACCTCAAATATTGCAATGCTTTTTGGATAACTCCATTTTTCGTGGTCTTTTCTCTTCTAGTTTCAGAATTCAAGACATCATTAAGTCCTCCCTCAAGCTCACCAGGTATCTCTTACTCTTTTTCTTATCTCTGTCTGTCTGTCTGTCTGTCTCTGTCTCTGTCTCTATCTCTGTCTCTCTCTGTCTCTCTGTCTCCCTCTTTCTTTTTCTCTCTGTTTCTATTTTTCTCTCTTTTTCTTCGACATTCATTTGGCGAAGAAAAAAAGTAATAAAATATCAGATTTGGAAAGTAGTAATGGCTTTCAGCTTGAATGAATAAAAAAGTGTCCACACAAAATAAACAAGTGATTTGTTCTATTTCAACTGGATCAAAGAGAAGGATATTTATGTCGTTGATAGAGGCTTGGGAACAAAACAATTTTAAAAGCAAACAGTTTTTTATTGAACATTATTTGACGAACTAAAGATACCTAATGTAACTGCATAACATGATTAAATTGCACGTACTTAAGATATAATGTCATGTACTAGGGATCGTAACTAAAAGTTTTGTTTTATTTCAAACGTTCATATTTAAATGTATATATTCATGACATTATTTTATAAAAACAAATTCTATCATTTACTTTCTTGAAACACTTTCACTCGATGAATGAAATTAACATTAGTTTTGACTTTTTTTAACTGATCCTTTTCCGTGTGATTCAGAGTTAAATCATTTTGATTTATCTGGATTACAAAGAAAAAGATTTAAATTTTGACTTTGATTAATTTTTTATTATATCTTTTCCCTGGAAAAAAATATTTTCGAAGTAAACTCTATATCATATTGATTTTCATCACTTTTATCATTTTAAGAATAATAAAAAGGTTGTATATCTATTGTCATTTAAAATCCACTCTTATTTAGAAAAGTTTCTTAATTTCTTTGTCATCTATGCTTTTTAAAAACATACTTTATTTCAGAAAAGACAGCTTGAAGAAACGACATAACTATTCAAACTTTTTAAGCCCATATCTTATGGAATCTTGTAAAAAAATTGGTCTTTCCATCTTTCATCACATGTAAACCAAACTATCTACAGCTGACTCTATTTTGACTTTATTATTTCTGGACTCATTGCATTCCAAATTGTATTTAGACCAACTTGCTATACCAAACAACAGAAGATATTGTCTTTCCAAGAAAATGAAAAGTATATTTTGTAAGGAAAGTTCTAAATTTTCTAAAATAATTCATTCGTCTATAACATCATAATTGTTAGTAAAGTAAAGGCCAGTACAAAAAAAAAGTCTGTGCTTAACGTTTCTCTTTTTTTTCAGGACTACCGCCATTGTCATCAACAGACGAATGTAAGTTTTGAGAAAAGTCTGACTCACTTCACACATTAGTATTAAGTATAGTTTTTTCATCTCTTCTATTTTAAGACAAAATATACAGAAAATCTAATAATATGGGGGCATTGTCATGTTTTGAAAATTTTTAAAGATGAAACAAAGTTTTGCAGAAGAAGTTTTCTTCACGATAAACAAGACTTACTATTCTCGATACTTAAATCTTGTATTCTTTGTTACGAACACTGTCTATCTGCACCACATCACCTTTAACAATTAATCACATAAAAACAACAACAACAAAAAGTAGACACCTAAAATACTGTAAATCTTTCTGCATAACTCCATTTTTCGTGGTCTTTTCTCTTCCAGTTTCAGAATTCAAGACATCATTAAGTCCTCCCTCAAGCTCACCAGGTATCTCTTACTCTTTTTTTCTTGAACATTATTTGACGAACTAAATGTAAGGAGGCTGGTATAATTATTTATTTGTGGCAGTAGTAGTAGGCCTTTAGAACAGATTTTATTGTGCTAATTATATCAGCTTGTGGGTGGAGCCACGTGCGCTTCTAGCTTGTTAGTAGACTTAGTTTAATGGCGGGAAAGTAGTCTCCGCCCCTCTAGCGGTTTATTTTTATTTCTTTAATAATTCGGAAGATACTTTGTTCTTTCATTCCTGTCCAGCTGGCCAGAGAAGCTTTTCCTCGGCCGGTTTTGGACGTACTTTGATCGGGAGATGCTAAATGTAGTTCGTAGATGTAACGATGGCTTCCGTAGATTCTATGATCTCGGTCGGGTGATGTTTTAGTTGGGGAAACGGGTTGTGCCGTTCGACGGAGTAGATTTTCCTCGGTCGGCATTGGCCCTTGTTCTAGGGACGAACTGGGAAACCAGGGAAGTCTTTGACCGGGGGCCTTGCCGACTGAGCTTGAACTATAAATTGTAGAGCTCGGAAAGACTCGTAGTCAGTATCATTTTGGAGTATCTGGAGGCCACGTTGGAAGTGCCAGTAGTATCGTTGAAAATTTAGGGAGAAGTTATTGTGGAGATTATTGAACTATTGTGAAACTTGTGTTGGATTATCATTTGTTTTAATTCCACGTCATTATCACCGTGACTCGGGGTAAGTTGTTGCAAAGCTTAAGTTAGGTGTATTTAGCGCGAGGCCATTGTCCTTGTAAATTTAACAGATTCTAAGTATTATTACTGTAAGTATTAATTTCGTCCCTTCAGACATTCATTGACTCAAATGACAGACGGCTGATTTTATTATTCCTATGATGCTATGAATTTCCCTCTCTAAATATTGTGTTTACCTTTGTCTTTACCTATTACTTATTGATCGTAAGTTATGCATATGATCACCTCGTTAATCTGGAGAAGTATTTCCCTAAACTAAGTTTTGTTGCATTGCCAGTACTGTAAGTCTAACTGGCAGATTATAATTATTCTGTGTAACTTGTAAGATGTAGATCTAGTCTTGTAATATTACATGTATTGACTTGAGTATTCTAAATCTACCGTCTATGTAAGACGGACTTGGCGCGCCCCTTCTCAACTGGCCACGGCCTCTTTGAACTGACGCTCTCATGTGAGAAGTCGGGTGATTGCGTCAGTGCTAGGTGTTGGTCACGCTCTCGGTTTCGCGCCAGGGCGATCTTAGATTCATCTTCCCCTCTCTAGTCTCTAATTCAGTAATTGTTTACCTGAGACTGGACCAATGGCGAGGTACCACGTGGTATGGTAGGCCAAGTCATGGGCGGTCGCAATTATGTAAATTATAAGATCATACAGATACAGTAGGATTGACCTTGACTGTTACAGTGTTAGATTGAGAACATGAAATTTAATTATGCTTCTTCTGCTAAGTTGAACTTTTACTTAAGGTTAAATAGAATGATTGATGGTTATCTTATTGATTACGTTGTATGTCTAATATTGTGTTTTCTTTCTTTTCTTTCTTAGCGTTGGCTGACTATTAGGCATTTTGTTTGGATCATTTCTATTTTGACTATTAGGCATTTTGTTTGGATCATTTCTATTTTGACTAGTCTAAGGCATTTTTATTAGGTATTATCATTCTAACCATTTTGACTAGACCTAGAATCTAGTATTAGACATTTTTATTGGGCATTTTGTTTAGTTCTTAGTATCTTCTGTCTGAAGAAGAGGAAGCCATTTTGTTGAAGTATCTCCCTACTTAGTATTCTGGCCATGTTTGTGTTTATGTATCTGGATCTTAGAATAATATCTGCACATCTCGAGTATCTGCTTGGCACTTATCATTCTGACCATTTGTTAGTACCCTCTGTTGCTTAATTGCTAGGGGATCATCTTTTGCATTTTGTATGTTTTATTCTTTGAGAATTGCCTTTCAAGTCATTCACACAACATTAATTGAATGTTCGTTGGAATAAACATATTATAGGTTGAGGTGGTAACTTTAACTTCTTCTCTTTTGTGTTCTTCTTCATCTTGGGAGTGTAGCTATTCTATTCTTGTCAAGTCTTCGACACCCACTCGTATTAGTTGAAGACGATGACAGTGGCCTTAGTACTCCACTGATACTCAAGGACCCAAGAGTGCGAACTCTGTAGTATTGCACGGCTGCTAGGCACGCTACCATAACCAGTTAGGGCCTGCAATTGCTTTAGACTAGGAAGAAGCACTTCGGAGCTTCTATTGGTAAAACTAGGACCAGTGGGTCCTATTGTAGTACTAGTAGTGACTAAGTTTAGTTAAAGGAATATCCACCCAGCTAGGTAAGGGTTACATAAAGA
>JAWDGP010007049.1:77500-112081 GCA_033675545.1 Elysia crispata | reverse complement strand
TTGATAATATATCAAACAATTATTCATGCTCGGCATTGATGTAAGGGTTAATGAGAAAAAGGGAATAGAATCGAATATATTTTAAAAACAAATATCTTGTAGAGGGGAAAAAACTCTTACTAAAAGCCCCCTTTCTTTTGAAAAAAAATTAAGTGCAAAGAATATTAACACTGTTTTTAATATATAAAAATTTATGAATTGTCAAGACCAAAAACTAAAGAAAAGAAAAAAATCTTAAATATACAACTATCATAAAACTAAGAAAAGAAATAAAACATAACAAAATTGTCTATTCTAATAAAAGCTTGCGGTTTTTTATGGACAAAATGATGTATGATTAAATACTATTTCTTAATAAGCTTCTTCTTCTTCTTCTTCTTCTTCTTCTTCTTCTTCTTCTTCTTCTTCTTCTTCTTCTTCTTCTTCTTCTTCTTCTTCTTCTTCTTCTTCTTCTTCTTCTTCTTCTTCTTCTTCTTCTTCTTCTTCTTTTTCTTCTTCTTCTTCTTCTTCTTCTTCTTCTTCTTCTTCTTCTTCTTCTTCTTCTTCTTCTTCTTCTTCTTCTTCTTCTTCTTCTTCTTCTTCTTCTTCTTCTTCTTCTTCTTCTTCTTCTTCTTCTTCTTCTTCTTCTTCTTCTTCTTCTTCTTCTTCTTCTTCTTCTTCTTCTTCTTCTTCTTCTTCTTCTTCTTCTTCTTCTTCTTCTTCTTCTTCTTCTTCTTCTTCTTCTTCTTCTTCTTCTTCTTCATACATCATCATCTTCTTCTTCTTCTTCTTCTTCTTCTTCTTCTTCTTCTTCTTCTTCTTCTTCTTCTTCTTCTTCTTCTTCTTCTTCTTCTTCTTCTTCTTCTTCTTCTTCTTCTTCTTCTTCTTCTTCTTCTTCTTCTTCTTCTTCTTCTTCTTCTTCTTCTTCTTCTTCTTCTTCTTCTTCTTCTTCTTCTTGTTCTTGTTCTTGTTCTTGTTCTTCTTCTTCTTCTTCTTCTTCTTCTTCTTCTTCTTCTTCTTCTTCTTCTTCTTCTTCTTCTTCTTCTTCTTCTTCTTCTTCTTCTTCTTCTTCTTCTTCTTCTTCTTCTTCTTCTTCTTCTTCTTCTTCTTCTTGTTCTTGTTCTTCTTGTTCTTCTTCTTGTTCTTCTTCTTGTTCTTCTTGTTCTTCTTGTTCTTCTTCTTGTTCTTGTTCTTGTTCTTGTTCTTGTTCTTGTTCTTGTTCTTCTTCTTCTCTTCTTTCTTCTCTTCTTCTTTTTTTCTCCTTTTTTGTATTCTATCTTAAATTGATTTCTTTCATGTGATCCAATGTAATTCAATGTTGTGGAAAAAAGGCAAAAAAACAAAACAAAAACAAAACAAACAAAACAACAACAAAAGCAAAACAATTTGATTAAATAGTCAATTTTTTTGCGAGAAGTAAAAGAGATTATTGAAAACGTCTATAGTTATTTCAAGTGATATTCTTACTCTTGTCACATCTATCACTTTGATAACCAGCTGTGCAGCCAAATAAACATGTTCCATTGAAAATGTCACATTCGTGTTTGGGACCCGAGCAACCAATGCTGCAGTTTTTGGAACAGTTTTCTCCATAAGTCGCGTTTTCACAGCCTGTAAAAATAGAAATATACTAAAAGCAAAACAAAAAAACATAGGGTGCCGCATATAAATTACTTCAACATTAGCATTAGTCTACCATTTAGTTTTTTACTGTAAATATCACATTAGGGAAAGCTTTCTTCTCCTTTATAGAATTAAAAAAAAAAATTCTAATACTATCATTGGCTATACAAGCTTTAAACCTCGTCCTACGAACAGCATCATGATATCAATTTGCTGCGGCTGGAGTGCGTGTGCGTATTAAAAATCAATAGGCTCAGAAATGGTCTTGATATCTATCCTTTTACTTAAATGATCCAGATAAATGCCTCCATCTCCCCATCTTTACCTAATCTGGATATCTTGATATTTTTTATTCTAAACGTAAGTTTTAGATAAGGATTTATATCCTTTTAGAATAAAGAAAATTGATTAATTCCATACTTTCCCAATATGCTTTTAGATCATTTTTAATAGCTGATTAGAAAGTTTTGAATTTTCGCATAAAGTGCATACACATGCATTGCCTTGCAGAGATTTTTTGCTGGGCAGATATTTAAAGATACATTATAATGAAAGTTTTGAAAAAAATTATTAGCCCAAAAGTAAAATCTAGATTTCTCTAGATGTAAATCCTAACCTTTTGATTTAAATCTAGCTTTTGTAATCATCTAGCTCCTTAATTTAGAATCTATGTCGAAGAAGGTTTTTAGATTTTTTACTTCTTCTTCTCCTTCTTTTTCTTCTTCTTCTTCTTCTTCTTCTTCTTCTTCTTCTTCTTCTTCTTCTTCTTCTTCTTCTTCTTCTTCTTCTTCTTCTTCTTCTTCTTCTTCTTCTTCTTCTTCTTCTTCTTCTTCTTCTTCTTCTTCTTCTTCTTCTTCTTCTTCTTCTTCTTCTTCTTCTTCTTGTTCTTCTTGTTCTTCTTGTTCTTGTTCTTCTTGTTCTTGTTCTTCTTGTTCTTCTTGTTCTTCTTGTTCTTCTTGTTCTTGTTCTTGTTCTTCTTGTTCTTGTTCTTGTTCTTGTTCTTGTTCTTCTTGTTCTTGTTCTTGTTCTTGTTCTTGTTCTTCTTGTTCTTGTTCTTGTTCTTGTTCTTGTTCTTCTTCTTCTTCTTCTTCTTCTTCTTCTTCTTCTTCTTCTTCTTCTTCCTCTTTTCTTTCGAGGTATCCTCTTTCTCCTCTTTCTTCTTCTTCTTTCCATTGTCTTGTTCATATTCTTCTGACTTGATTTCCTTGTTTTTCTTATTCTTCTCTTTTTCTTCTTCCTCTTCTTTTTCATCGCATCCCCATCTATTTTTTTTTGTTTTATTAAAAAAAAACAGACTTTGTATGATTTTTTATATGATTCAAAATTATGCCAGTTTATGTGAAAAATTTTGATAAAGCTACCACTTTTTAAAATTAAAACAAATTGTTAATGTTTTAATATTTAAAATAATAATCTTACGTTTGTTACATTTCTCACGTATATAACCAGCTTTACAACCATTTGAACATGTTCCTTGGATATTGTCACACTCGTTGTTTAAGCAACCAATGCTGCATTTTTTAGCACAATTATCTCCATATGTCGACTTTTCACAGGCTGTAAAAAATTCGATTAATTGCATTTTGTTAACTATTATATGGTATATTTAAGGTGAATTTAACATAACAGATATAACTTTAATTTTTTAAAATATTTTTAAGATTTAATTTTTTTTGTGAAGATGGATGTGTTTTTTTTTTAAATTCGAATGTATCAAAATGTCCTCCTTGCCTTTTTAAGGCTTTTGTTGTATCTTTCATCACTTTTTGTCGACCTGCAGATTTCACTTATGAGACGACCTGTGATTTTTTGATGCAACTATGGCATTCTGTAGACCTTTTTTAATCAGTTTTTGAGAATGTTTGTTTCAATGTATAACACTGTTATTGGGTACAAGACCTGTTCATGTTATCACTGACACAGACACACACGTATATATATATATATATATATATATATATATATATATATATATATATAAGGAGAGGATGATGATAACATAAATAGAAAAAAAAGACAGTAATAAAGAGAGATAGAAAGAGAGAGAGGGAGAGAGAGAAAGAGAGAGAGAGAGAGAGAGAGAGAGAGAGAGAGAGAGAGAGAGAGAGAGAGAGAGAGAGAGAGAGAGAGAGAGAGAGAGAGAGAGAGAGAGAAAACAAGCTAGCGTCTTGACAAGTGCCTACATGGGACTAAATCTTGATGCTTTCTTCGCTTTTCTTAAAGAGACAGAGTTAGATGTAGCATCTAGACAATGAATAAATCATTAAAATGATTTGAGGTAGATTTGCTGTTTTCTTAGTATCTTTTTAAGTTTTCGTAGCCTTTGATTTTCAGAACGTTAGAAAAAAATCTCTATATTGCACGCAATCAAATTCTACTTGCCTCTCATTCTTAGACCTTCTATATCCATGGCTGTCCATTTCCTTTCCACTTATTCCTTTTACATTCCCTTATCGCCATTACATTGACTATCCTTCTATTTATACCTTTTTGATATCTGTATGTTTCTGTCTCCTCCCTCTCTATTCTCTGCTCCTGTGTTTGCTTCTTACTCCTTGCCTGGCCTCTACGCCCCATTATTTCTCTTTATTTTTCTCCTTGTTACTATCTTTTTTTCACAATGTTCCGTTGTATCTAAACCCTCTCTACCTCTCGTTTTCTTTGCTTATATATATATATATGTATATATATTTATCTATCTTTCTCTATCTCTTCCTCTCGATTTTTGTAACTGTTTCTCTCTATGTATCTCTACAGATTCATCACTCTCTCTATGTACCCACCATACGCTATGCCTATTTATTTTTCAACAACTTTTTTTCCCATCCCTATCTCAATTTCAACCAACCTATCTGTCTCATCTCTATCTATCCATCTTTCTATCTCTCTATCTTCATCTTCAAACCTCTCCCATGCAAGAGAACTATAAGTTAAAGTTCTTGAAAAAAAAACCCGATATAATGCTAGTTTTTAATTATCAAACTCTTACTTAATGCAATTAGCTTTCAAAATTGGAAGATTAAAATTCAATAAACGTTGAACTAAAAATACAGTCTTAATGAAGGCCTAATAATAAAAAAAGTATCTAGATCTAACTGAGAATAAAAAAACAACAACAACAACAACAAATATGCCTTTTGATGTGTTCAACATTGGCGTGATCCGTTGAACCAAGTAAGTTGTTTAAAAAAAAAAGGATTACCAGGCCCTGAATACCCCTTCCCGCGCCTGTCATTTAAGACGCTATAAAATAGTGGAACAACCTGTAAATCGATAATGTAAACCAAGAAAAAATGGCCCATTCCTTTACACATAAAAAAACAAACTTAAAACGTTGACTCTGGGGCCTACACATTTTTTCGAAGGCTGTATAAATGACAAGTTAAACTTATACTATACACGTCAAGAATATGTTTTCAATTCAGCAATTCTCATATACAGTAACCAAAATCACTTCTCGCTAAACAACAGTAACTTTACCCGTGTTATCAAAGAATACAGTAGCAATTACAAAAACTTCCATGTTTACCACAACAATTTCTCCTCGTCTCACTACAACTTTTATTACTGTTGCTGCTACAACAATCACTACTGCTACTGATGCTAATAAACCAGCGACGACAACTAAGCCCTTTACGAAAACTAGTACTTAGACGTCTGATGCTGCTGCTGCTGCTGCTGCTGCTACTACTACTACTACTACTACTACTACTACTACTACTACTACTACTACTACTACTACTACTACTACTACTACTACTACTACTACTACTACTACTACTACTACTACTACTACTACTACTACTACTACTACTACTACTACTACTACTACTACTACTACTACTACTACTACTACTACTACTACTGTTTCTGCTATTACTACGACAACAACAACTTCTTCTTTTTGTTTTTGTACTGGAAGAAGTCTTTAGTGTAAACAGTGTGCACTTGACAGCGCCACAGTCAGTTACAACACAAAATAGATTTAGATCCTTTTGATGTTGTAATATGAGTTGAAAATAATAGTTTGGGAAACATAATTATTTTCTTATCAAAACAATTATATTTCTAAAATATCCAGGTTACTTTTTTCTTGCCTAAATTTAAAGTAACATTTTGAAATAAAAGTTTTTTTTGGGGGGGATTCTAACACCCAAACTGATCTGTTGATGACCAGGCTCTGCTTTTCGTGGCACTTGGAAAAGACTTTATTTTCTCTTGTTGGCAAGTGAAGAGGGGCGATTTCAGTTTAACTTATCTATCAGAGAGATGCATATGTACGGTAAAGGACAATGTGGAACACTCATCACTCATCTGGGATCGACCCAGGCCCTGCTTGTCAGCCGAAGCAAGTCTTGCTGCATTATCTACCTGTGTAAAGGAAAAGCAAGACCCAAAGTGGTGTGATAGTAACATTATTTTGGTCCTCTACTGATCCAAACGAATAATTACCCTTTTCCCCCGAATCCCCACTTTTCCTTCTCACACGGGAATGAGTCTATGACGAAAGAGGCATTTCAAGGTTGCAAAGAGGTTGAAAGAAGCAGTAGGCAGGACAACTAGAGCACAAATGGAGGGTGGGGTAGAAGTAATACCGAGAATGATCACCTTAAACTTGTATCACATTCAACAGGCAGGCATTTGCTTTTCATCTACAATTCTTTAGTTAATGATTCCATAACGACAAGATGAATTCAACTTCGAATACTATTATTGGTCGAAAGAACAACAAATTGATACACGATAATCAGATAGAAAAATAAAATAAAACTGCTGAATCAGAAAAAAATACGTAACTGTTGTAAAGTTTAGGACGTGGAAATAGACATTCTAGTTGCATCACAATTATATTTCATGAAGCAAAAAGGTTACAGCCCAAAACATAAAATGAAGAAAAGTTAATTTTGTAATTGAATCAACCGACACTGTCAAAAGATTGTATAGAACGAGGAACAGAGCGTGTTGAATAAAATATGCTTACAGTGGTGACTTACACAACAAAATAAAGAAAAAAATTAGCAAAGTTTTTTTTTTCTTTTTTTCTTTGTATAGGACAAATATAGACTAAATCAGAGAGTCACCTAAGCGTGTAATAGTACTGATAACTTCTCGTGTTTACCAGTGTCGCATGCATATCCCTTGTAACCAGGTAGGCATCCATTCATGCAATGGCCTGTTAGTCTAAAACAATTTTTGACCGTTCCAGCACAATTAGGACTGCAACGCTTTGAACAGCGAGTTCCGTGCATCTGGCCAGAGCAAACTGTTCAGAAAGAAATTTTAAGAAACTGTGTTGCTGATAATGAAATGTAAAAAAGAAAAAATCACGAATTTTACATTATTTTCAATGTATATAATACAGAATAAATTTAAACTTACATATATATTTTCTTCATCTCTTCTTCTTCATCATCATCTTCTTCTTCTTCTTCTTCTTCTTCTTCTTCTTCTTCTTCTTCTTCTTCTTCTTCTTCTTCTTCTTTATCTGTGTCTTTTTAGATGCCTTTTTTTTGTAAATGCTTTTTTTATTTCCTTTTTTTTTCTATTGTGTTGGTCTGTGCATAAGCGTGGTAGCTCAATGCATGCAGCGTGGGATCCTTCAACTGCAAAATATGAGTGTTTCTCACGGTAAAATCTCTTTGATTTTATTCTTTTTTCCTAATGAAATTTTGTAACGACACTATTTTAGTTTTACCTGGAGCATATTCACATATATATCTTTTTTTGAAGTTGCACTCGTGATCTTCGCTCCACCGATGAGTCGCATGTTTTGAAATAAAAAAATACACGCAGCCATATGTAACTGATGTCGAACCCTCATCGAAATCTTTATAAGGTGGCTGAAAAAAAAATGGATCTATGTGCATATGTAATGTTTGATAACCATTATTAATTCCATTTTTTTTTAAAGAAATTACATATTTAAGCTAATTAATTTTTACAACCCCCCCCCTTTCGTGATTTTATATTTTCCTGATGTTTTCCATTTCCTTAACGTGTCTGCAGTGTAGAATCCTCACGTCTTTCGGGTCATCCAGCCACCTCAGAGTCTGATAAGAATTATGATTGTTGAGTCCGATCCACCAACCATTCTCACTCAAAGTCTTTAATAAATCTGTGAAACAGGGGGCCGTGTCAAACGAGAAGAATTAATTAATAGGGGCTTTCCAGGGTGTGAAGTTAATTTTAAGTTTCAAAGAATACAAATATGTATCACTTGCAATGATAAAAAATTCATGGATTACAGAATTAGAAGTTAAAGTAAAAGAAAAACGGCAAATTCTATGATGTACACTACTTAAAACGAAATGAAATTTTAATTTTTTGATACTTGCAAACCATTTTAACGTCTGAAGTCTATATTAAAGCTGGGACAGGTCCCGTAAAAGTAATCAGTAATCACGGATCTTCCAGACAAAACGGTCCACGGATCCTCTAGTGAGATCCGCGGGAGTAATCATAATTCCTTGGTCCTCAGTAAGATGTCAGCGGAAATCAACGAGAGACTGGGAACCGTCGATGTAATCATGGACTTTTGACCTTTTGTCAACGGGAGAATCCGTCACCACTCCTCACTTCACGGGATATGATTACTTTTATGATTCCAGGATCCAGCTGATCTTAGCCTACCGTCAGCCCGGTAACCTCCCGTCACCTCTACTCATTTCACCAGAAATGATTTCAGATTTTGATTCCGGGATCCAGCTGGTCTTAGCCTACCGTCAGACCCGTTACCTCCCGTAAACTCCCTTCATTTCACCGGAAATGATTACTATTCTGATTACCGGGACCCCTCGGATCTTCTACAACGGGACCCCGGTAATCGTGATTACTTAAAAATTGTGATCCGTCACAGCCTTAGTCTATATACGATCATTTATTTAGTAAGAAGGGGATACAATAATTTTCCCATGTTATAACAATGAAAAATTTATCAGAATGTGCAAATACCTTCAATGAACCGATTCTTTTTTTCGTCCCGGATTGTCACCAAATCACTCCAGTTTCTTTGACATTTTCTTCTTGCAATATGGTAACTCTCCTTCGATTCAGACCAACGTATACATGTCGTAGAGTGAGCATGTGGGATCCATTCTGCAGGACATGATTCTACAGTAGAAATAATGTTTTGCAAAGTAATAATGATTCATCGTTTTCATGCATGTGAAAGTAGCTTTCATAAACGAAAAAAAATGAAAACTAAATATGGTTATAAATAATACAAAAAAGTGAAATTACCGTTTTTTTTTGCACTTTAAAAACACTTGGTTTAATTTATGTAAATTGGTCAATGCAGTCCTGAAATATTCAAGTACATTAACTTTATAATTAAATTAACTTTTCATTTTGCATTTTTCTCTTTTGCATTGATCATAATTCACACTCATAGGTCTTTTTGAATCTGTTATGAACACGTAACAGAGTTTAAAACAACATCTGATGGTCTCAAAGCTCCATTAAGTAAAGGGACGCTATGAAATGAAATGACAATTAGTAAACTTCTGAAGACAAGAATTTTCAAGTATCTACATCAAGCAATTTAGAATTGAAAATCGTGGTAAATGGCGAACAATCAAAACATACAAAACATTTCAAATATCCGAAGATATGAATCCACAAAACAATCTGCAAATAGTAATAATGGAATTTTTTATAAGGTCGTTTGCCACAAATTTGGTGCTCTACTGATTACTCCTGGTTACTTTTACACAGTTGATTTCTGCCTGTCGGAAATGATTTCCTAAGCAAAGAAGACCTCAAATGAAGCACAAATTTTAATCTTTTTGATATGCGCAGTAAATATATGTATAGTGCTGATTTCAAAATGGTCTTGACAACTTGAAGGCTTCCAAATTAAGGGGCGTTGATTGTTAAATTATTCAGGACTTCAACATACATCAATGTTTGCAGGACAAGAACTAGCACTATGTATAGACAAAAACATAAGACTTGCAATCCCCGAATGTATGTTCTAGGCTATTAAAATGTCACTTGCACGAACCTGTGGTACTCTAGATCTATATTTGCCATTAGGATAAGGTAGATGTCTAGACATAGATCCACCCTTTCCTCATCTTTACACTAGCCTTAAATCCCAGGCTTATGTTAAAATCTGAATTTAAATGAATATATGAAAGTGATATAGAAAAACAGACTATAAGACAAGATTGTAACAAAACGCTAGCTCAAAATTACTAAAAGGAAGGAAACAATACCAGCGGCAAAAACGAAACAAATAATAAAAAAATATATGCAAAGATGTGATTATAAATCAAAATTGAGAAATGCTGAATCGTGTGTACTTTCAACAGCTACAATTGGATGAACAGCAAGTACAGTCAACAAAATATGAAAGGAAGGCATTTATGGAGATTAGAATCAGTGGTTTGTAAAAACTGAGCCACTTCTTCGTAACTGTCAATATTTTTTAATCTTAAACAGACTCATTCTTAAATACTGCTTTTATGAAATAAAGGACACTAAAAATTAAGATAAACAAAGCTTGCAGAAAAAAATCTTATCATTTGCCTTAAGACAGAAGAGTAACTTATGAAGACAAAAAAAAAAAACCGCTAAAGGACAGCTAAAAAGAGATGGTACTAGGCAAATGGTTTAGATACCAATGATTATTGACGGAGTCAATCAGTATCACAGGGATCAATGTTTCATCGTCTGATTAAAAATATACTATGCTCTATTCGGGACTAAAAATATGCTATAAATAAAAAGACAATATAACTTTTTTTTCCATCACTTCAGAACATGTTGGATTCATTTATAATACAATATCTCTTCCAATGTTAAGACAAAATAAGAGACACACAAAAAAAAATCAGCTGATTTTTGCATACGACCTAAATTCGATTAAATGCTTTAGAGCTACCTCTTGCGCTACAAAGCTGTTAAATCAATTCCACAACAGAGGAAATTTGCTTATAAAGTTTTAAAACGAGGAAACAACGTTGTCTGTAAAAGATTAGTCCAATAAAACCATCTAAACTCTTCATGAATTACCTTTCAGAAATCTGTGTGAAATACCAGGCTGTTTTTAACTAGATCCAGTTGTATGTCGAACATAGTCAGTGCTGAATTTCATTCATTCTCCCCCACTACAAATCCAGTATTGTAAGCTAAATTAGCTACATGGAATCGACTTCAGGACAGCTTAAAAAACAGGGTGCACAAGATAAAGTGCAAACCTATTCTCCTCATTGTTTTCAATATTTAATTGAATGATGCAATGGATGCAATGGGTTAAAGACTTTTATGCAATTGAAACTAATGTATTCTTTACTCAGAAGACGTAGGTGATGAACGTTTTTTACACGTTCATTATATTTTCATATTAAATTGAGAATAATTCAAGAGAAAAAAATACGTAAGCCAAATCAAATGAGATTTTGAAAGACGTGTTTACCTGGACCCTTTTCACATATGTAGTTCCTTTTATCCTGGCAGTTTTTGAATTCCCATTTTCCTGAATCCACCGGCCCTAAATCCAATACTCCACAGAGCTTTTCTTCTGCGAGATTTATAATGGGAGTTTTCCAGATAAACATTGTCGCCTGTTGGGGAAAATGTATGTTTCAAATATTAAGCTAACTGTATAATATTATATTTGCAATACGTTTGAAAGTGTATTTTTTAAGCTAAATAGCATTGTGATGATTAAGCGTTCATAAAAAATTGAAGTCATGAAAGGTAGGTGGTAAGATCAAGAGGGCTTTGGCCTCTTCTGCAAAAGTTAAGTGAGAGAAATTAATCGACTGAAGCGCCTGAAATGCAGAATTCTTCATCTATTATTTCAGTAAAAGAAAAAAAAAACAGACCAGTAGAATAAGAAAAAATATAATTATTTTGTATGAGACAGCATTAAAGGTATGTTTATGAACACTTCTAATTTAAATGTAAAAAGTTGGTAAAAGTCGTTATCTATTTTTTTTCTTTTCATTATTGCTTTGTCACAATTTTTAACTTTGAATGCTAATTGTTTTCTTCACTTGAGTAACTTTTTGCAACTTTGTCTCGAAATTATTCTGTTGTAATTGGTTAATTGAAAAGTTTTCCATACCTCTTTGAGGGAAGATTGCCAGCTATAATCTATAAACTCTCATTTAAAAAAAATCATGCTTGACTATATTTTTCGCTTCAATGTTTGATATACGTCATGTACAGATAAATTTGTAAATAAGATATTTAGTAACTTAAAGGTT
This sequence comes from Elysia crispata, assembly GCA_033675545.1. Classification (NCBI taxonomy): domain Eukaryota; kingdom Metazoa; phylum Mollusca; class Gastropoda; family Plakobranchidae; genus Elysia; species Elysia crispata. The sequence continues at coordinate 100,265 of JAWDGP010007049.1, read as the reverse complement.
TCGAGGCTTCTTTTGATTTCGGTGTGCATATATGGCCAGATAATTGGATTTCTAAAGACATCTCTCAGGGTTTTCCACATCACGTAATAGCGCATTACGCTATAATAATCATTTTGGGTGTACACAAGAAATTTTGACGCTTAAGCTGTTGGCGTTTGAACTCTACGTGCATTTTATTTCAGCTTATTTTTTTTACAAATATAACTTAACTCAGGTACTCTTTGTAAAAGTGTAATTCGAACAATTTGTAGTCAAATTTCTGGAAGCGTCCATCAACTATCAATACTCAGAAGAGGAAAGAAGAGGAGTGAAAAGGTTGAAAAAGAGATTTACCATAAAACTGTAAGTATAATCCTAATTGCGATGTTTGCTTTGTACAATATGACACGACATTACTTCCATAAGTTTGCATCATACATTTTCCAGACCCAGTTTCGTCTTTATCTGTCTATACTATGGAAGAAAGCTTGTGAGCGTGGGAATCCATATCCATGACTGTATGAAAAAAAACTTTAGTGCTTATTATGAATTATTAATATCTAGAAAAATCATGTAGATATGTTCCTAATTGAATTCACTTACAATGTCATCACATATAAGAAGTAAGTAAATAACCTTATGTTCTCATTTAATTATTTACGGAATTACTTGGCTTTGTTCATCCAACCACTGTAATCCACTATTGATTGTCCCTGATAAACCAATGTGGGTTGAATCTGATGAAGACTTGAACGTTTCTGAAACGAAGGCAAAACGCAGGTACCTATTATTTTAATTAAATACAAGTTTCGAATTGTCATCATTTAAATGGGCTTAACAAATAATTAGCATCGCCAGCTACACAGTTATCCATTACGAAAAGCCTGGAAAAAAAACATGCATCTATAGGGATAAAAATTCCTTTTAACTCAAAGGACAGTGCCTCCACATCAGAGTAAACTATAAAGCAGCTGTTGAACAGAGTTTCTTGAAAAACAAGACACCTACATTGCAATAATGACAAAAATAGATTTATCCATATACTTCGAGTCTCACTTAACCATAAAAAAAACTCCCACATGTTTAAGCGAACATGTGTAAAAAAGAGGACGCAGATATTGAATACAAGCTCTCTTGGGACACGATTCGAAGGGCGTAGTCTTAAATGTCTTTGGGTACTACGATGATATTTCAAACGGAGCAATCTGCTCTTGTTTATCCTCCGCTTTAGTCAGTAACTTGGAATTTTATGAAGATACGATGAAAAAAATTCCTGTTTTTGTGCCGCGATTGGATCTTTTTCGAAGAGGAAATATTTTTATTCCTGCCGCCTGAGGTTTCATCTTCTTGTTGTTGATGAAGAAAAGACCAGCTTCCACTATTGAAAAGTTTCCGCAGTTGAGCATATTAATCAATTATTTGTATTTATCTTTGAACTATTTATTGTATCTATTTATTTAAGCATTATGAATTCCCTGATGAAATTGATAATAACAGCCTAGATCGATCCAATTATAGCAAAACAATTGTACTGAATAATATATATATGTGTGTGTGTGTCTGTGTGTTTGTGTGTGTATTACGAAACAAATGTTTCTTTAACTCATTGATTATATCTCTGTTTATAGGATTTTAAAGCTTCTATTATTCTCTGTCTCTGCCTCTCTCTCTCTCTCTCTCTCTCTCTCTCTCTCTCTCTCTCTCTCTCTCTCTCTCTCTCTCTCTTTTGCTCTCACCTAACCCTATCAGTACTGTATTAAGATTTGTTTTACTAAAACTGTGTTCAAAAATAGTTTAAATGTCTGAACGTATATTCGTATTCGTGAACCTTTAAAATAAAATGAGACTATCCAATGGTTTATATGGTTTTGGCACACTTGAAATTGTATAAAATGTAACTAGAAAATCTGACCTATGCTTTGTAACGAGCTGCCCTTTATCAAAGCATACATTAACACAAAAACATAATATTTTTTTCAGGGGAAAAAAATCACTTATATTGAACATTGCTAATACATTTTACATTTCATCAGAAACTAATATTAAAATGAATCTTTTGAGGCAATAACAATTCTAAAACATTTAATACCTTGTTTTGAGTAATATTATTAACCTCACCTTCTTTAAGACACAGTGAAAGGATAAAAGTCACAAATCATAAGTTTAAAAAACCCACATAGTTAGAGTGTCAAACCAAAATACTTAATAGAAAACAAAACTTAAAACAGATACAAGGTAAGTCCGAGACTTTGTTCTAACATATAGTGAGCTTAAACGATTGATTACTGCATAATAAAGTACTGCAAAAAAATTAATCCAATTGTAGAATAAAATGAGAATGTCGATAACTGTTGCAATCTGCCCCAATGTCAAAATCTTTAAAATACTAAGTAAAAAGAGACACATCTACTGAAATTTTAAAATTTCGCTGTGCATTGTACTTATATTTCCTAAATAAAACTGGATAATCTAAACTAGATAATAAATCCACTTCAATATATACATGTATTTACAAAACGTTTTACTGGTCGGCAAAATGATCAATATCTCAGTTATAGCTAGGTCAGAAAAAAGGTGAATAAACAAGTAAAATCGTCTTATTACGTTATGTCCCTTATAGAATAGTAAGTAAAACATAGAAGCGTAAAGTATGATTTATATATATATATATATATATATATAGTTTGAAGATAAGGTGGAATAATTGATGAGAGTGCTCAACTGTGGGAGCAATACATAAATATAGAAGATCTTACCTTAAATTTCCATGCAAATGAGTTCAAAACCCGATACAATCAGCACACGTCAAGCTTTCGACTCAACCACAAGAAATCAGCCACAACTTTAAGTGAATTAATATGGAAGCTTAAAGAATCTAAAACCGCATACCACTTATCATGGGCTGTAATCGAACGAGCGCAGCCATACTCGGCAGCAACAAACAGATGCAACCTTTGCACAGCAGAAAAATACTTCATTCTGCACACAAAACCAAGCCTCAACAAAAGAAGGGAAATATTTTCATCGTGCCCCCACCGGAAAAAACATTTACTACAAAACTATCAGTGGCCGGAAACGAAAATAAACAACAACACAAGGTCGGAACGGCAAGCGCAAACGAACACACCTCAGTCATACCCGAAGAGAGCGGAGGACCGGCGACAGCTTTGTCCTCCGCTTGAAACACAAGTGTAGTATGCATGGAAATTTAAGGTAAGATCTTCTATATTTATATATATATATATATATATATATATATATATATATATATATATATATGTAAAAAAAATAAAAACTGCACTTCAAGTTATTAAGGCGAGCAAGAAGCTAAAGAAACCAAACTTGCTCACTTGTAATAAAAGCATTCTTTTCGGTGTCAGTAATTCTAACCAAATCGGACCCCAAAGTCTTGCAAGCTTTTCTTGCTTCATCCCATGTGACTTTCGAGTCGTGAAATAGTTTCAAGCATGTCCAGGTTCCATTGCTTTGAGTCCATCCATCTGGACACGTGACTGCAAAACAGTTAGGAGAACAAAACCAATAGAAATCATTTCGCAAATTTTAACGTAATGGAGCACCTCTGCCTGATCCAACAAGAATGACTCTTGTAGGAGTGCCTATTATCGGCAGAGAGAAATAAGACTGTGATACTTTTAATATTGGGAGGGTCAGAGGGAAAATTGGAAGATAAGGCCAGGGTTATGATATGGGAAGGGAATAATATAAGCTGTGGGACGAAAAAAGGACATGGCTGCTACTGAAATTGCCCAACGGAAGGCTGTTCCTGTTAACGGATTCCCCTTACCTGCTCCACAAGGGGCGGATATGCGTTTGGGCTACAGTAGAAATATGCCTTTTTATCTGGGCTCGGTGATTAGTTTAGTCAGGGAAGGGAGGGATTTTAATCTTGGTGTTATCCTTAAGGTAACACTCTGCAATGACAGGACTTTATTTTGATTAGGTGGGGGGATGGGGGAATATCCCAAATATTCCTGCCTAATGCAGGAGGGTTTGGTCAGGACATGAGGGCTTGAGCATGGGGAATGTCCGAATTATACATACCTAATGCAGGAGAGTTTTGTCAGGACATGAGGGGTTGGGCATGGGGGAATGTCCCAATTTACCCACCTAATGCAGGAGCGATCTTGTGAGTTCATGATGGGTTGGGCATGGGGAATGTCCGAATTGTACATACCTAATGCAGGAGAGTTTTGTCAGGACATGAGGGGTTGGGCATGGGGGAATGTCCCAATTTACCCGGCAGCAGGGGGGGGGTGATCATACCACTTAGTTCGGCCCTCCGCGGCTCCCACGCCTACATACACAATTACACCAATTCTTCATGTACGTGAAACACGCCCGGCCTACATAAACAATTACCCCAATTCTTCATGTACGTGAAACACGCCCGGCCTACATACACAATTACCCCAATTCTTCATGTACGAAAAACACGCCCGGCCTACAGAAAAAATTACCCCAATTCTTCATGTACGAAAAACACGCCCGGCCTACATACACAATTACCCCAATTCTTCATGTACGAAAAACACGCCCGGCCTACAGAAAAAATTCGGAAGACAGACCAAAAATGGAACCAGGGTTATAGTCGCGTGGAGCCCCGGGAGGACGGCCCCCCACCCCGTGCCGGCCTAGGGGCTCCACACAATCACCGGTCATTCATTTAAATGGAAACATATGCTAGAGTATAGCTAAGTATTACCATGAGGGGGATAAACAGTTGCGCGTGGCTACTGTTGGGAACGAAGGGCGAGATGTGCAACCGACGTTGCATGGGGGTGTTTTGTAGAGTGCACAACGCCCGACTAGCCAAGGGAGGGGGCACGTTCCTCTGCACTTCATGTGGTGTAGCGGTCAGAACATCCCTGGCTCTGTGCAGGAGTTGTGGTGTTGGCCGCCTTCATGCGCGGGCCCGGCGAGAAAAGCAGCGCATCCTTATGGAAGAGTTTCAGCGTCTGGCTGCCATCGAAATTACCAATTAGAGAGACCTGGTATGCGGTAGGTATATCCATCTGGACATGGCACATGCATCCAACCACCAATTAATTATTTATGAACATGAAACATTGTATGCGCTAGGTATATCCATTTGAATATGGCACACGCTGCAAGAGCGAGACAACTTCAAGAGGAGTATGTAGCCGCTACCGGCATTCGACCAAAATATCCTCGATCCCGGGTGGCCCTCCAGGGCCTACGGGAGACTCTCGACCGATACAAAGCGGCCACGGCCAATCTCAAGGCCAACGACGCCCGGAGACAAGGCGCCAAAAACTTAGCAGACGAGCTCTCTCGCCTAAACAAGATCGAAGCTGATGGCTTTGACCTCGACACGCCAACAAGTGCTGGACAGCTTGACGGGGAAGCTGGCCGGCTCCTACGGCGAGCCAAGGCTCAACATCGTCGTGAGGGCGCCGCCCACGCCTTTAGCTCTTGGAGGCAGGAGACTCCTGACCCTTACGGACTCGGCGACGTCGCCGTGGATTCTAATATTAGCATCCGCGGCGGAAATATCGTCAGTGACTACACATTGACCGCGGAAAGGGCCACGGAGGTTCTCAATAAATTATCTGACGGAAAGTTCCTCGTCAAGGTCAAATTTCTACGGACAAGCCCCAGGCGTGTGGGTCTACGAGGACGGCTTTGCTCCCCTGAGACAGGGTCGAACCCGGGGTGGCGAGGTCCTCGAGGTTACCCCAGAAACACGGCCCGGCACTTTGGAGGGGATTGACCGACTGTACTACGTCAACGCCTACCCGGTAAGTGCGGTCGTGTACGGTCTCTACCCCATCCGCGAGCCCGACGAGAGGAACCTCGATCCGATGCGAGATGGAGACCTTAACTGTGTCGCCCAGAGAGTCATCAAGCACTTTGAAGGGGCACAGAGGGGCCAGGGTCTCACCCCTGAAAGGCGCGAGAAGATCGCCCAGTGGGAGGCTCGAGTGCATGACGATGGCGCCACCCTCCGGGACGTTGCCGAGCTTGAGAAGATCCTTAAGCGGGCGGTCATCGTCAGGGACATTACTGGAGCTGACCTTTACAACTTAGGGAAGTACCAGCATAGCGGGTGGAAAACAATAGAGCTCACGCTCCACAACGGACACGCCTGGGGGGCTGATCTTCACTTCCCCCAAGCCCGCGAAATCGCCATCTATGAAGGCGACGTCTGGGCCGCGATCCAGGAAGCAACGCAAGGCGAACCGATGGCCGTCTGGGTCTTGGGAGGGGGGCAAAACAAGCGCCTCACGGTCGACCACTTCGTTCTCGAGGACGGGCGGACCTTCACGACGCAAGAGACTCATAACAGTCTTCTTGAGACGTGCCGCCACTTAGCACCAGAGGATCCCGGCCCACTGCCGGTCGACCTCGGCACCGGCTTCGCCCAGGTCAGCAGCTGGCGGTTCGCCGTCGACCTTCATCCTGTTGTGGCAGCGTGGTTCGGCTCGCATTTCCAGGAAAAACAGTGGGCACCCATTCCTCTTCTTGCCTATATGGTCGAGACGGGCCTCCTGGTGGTGTGGCTCCCTGATTCTAGGGACCAGGCGTGCTCTGTCATCGGAAAGTTTACACAGGGCGCCAAAGCCGACGGTAGGAGGCTCACACGCCGACTTGTCACGGACCAAGGCGAACTCGACTTTCTCGTTAGTGACTGCCGGCAGAGTGAAACCCTGGTAGGTGCCCCTGAACAGTGCCCGGTTGGTTGGATCCTCACATACTACGATGAGCCAGCCCCAGTTTGCCCATCTCAGGGCTAGTATGCTGGCTTATGCGCACATTAACCTTCTCGAGATGCTGCGACGTTTCGCGCCCAGTGAGGCTGTCCGCGTGGCCACAGACAGCATATACGTGAAAAAGACAGCCCTTCACAAGCTCGACGGCGTTGAGGCATATATCGCCCCGCTGATTTGCAGCTGCGGAGCCGAAACATGTCTGGACTGCCTCCTTGGAGAAAAGAGACTTCCCCTCGCCGCACCAGCCCAGTGGCGGGACAAAGGCGAAACTATCTTTAGCCCCCAGGACCATGCTGCATATGAGCCCAAACCCGAGCACTGGGGCACCAGCAACGACGTCGCCGACAGCACCGCGCCGCCCCATGCCGATCCGATCACTAGTTGCGCTCTGAGCTATCTCAACGGCGGCGGCGGCTCAGGTAAGACCACGCGAGCCAACGAGCTGTTCCGCGGGAGGAAGCCTCTCGTCTTCACCCCGACCCACCGCCTGGCCAAGGAGATGAGGTCCAGGGGCGTCGACGCACAGACGTACCACAGCTTCTTCAGGTGGTCGGGCCAGGCAGAGTGGACTCCGGACCGCATGGGCCAGAAGTATATCCCTCGCGTGATCATTTGGGACGAGGTCTGCACGGTCCCCAGGCCCGTGCTCGAGACCTTCCTCGATTGGCTTGACCAGAGAGGCGTTCAGGTTATTTGCTGCGGTGACCAGGGGCAGCCTCCGGACATTGCGGGGGAATCACCGCACGTCTGGCTCAAGGAGCACTGCGACTACTACGAAGAGATCACTGTCGACCACCGAAGCAGGTGTAACAAGCTCTCGGCCCTCAAGCGGGCTATCAGGCTGCAGCCCGACAAGGTCCAGTGCAAGGAGATGCGCAAGGCTCTGCCCAGGTGCCGGGGCTGGGCCGACTTTGTTGACATTTGGCATCCCCGCGACCTGATCCTCGTCACTCGCAAGGCCCCACGCGACCAAGCCCAGAAGCTTCTGTTCGAGCACCACAAAGAAGCCTTCCCGGACGAACCAGTCCCGCTTCTCTACCGGCCTCGGGACACTCGTCTCCAAAACGTCCTTGTGACGATCCCGGGCCCAGACATGGCCAAGGAGGAACTCGTTCTGAACGATGTGGTGGAGGTGTCCGTAGAGACAGCACAGGAGGTCCTCGATGGCGAATGGGGGCAAGACTGGGCTCTTGGCTACGCCCTTACTGTGCACAGCAGCCAAGGCCTGACCATCGAAGACCCACAGAAGGTATGGATCGTCGACGACTACATCCAGTGGAGCAATCTTGCGTACTTGGCTGTCTCTCGAGTCCAGTACCTGGGACACCTCGCCCGGTGCTGCCCCCCGCCGGCTTACGACGAGGCTGTTGCCCGCAAGAACATCGGCCGGAAGCTTCAGGCCTACAAGCGCGTTGACGCCGCCAAGGGGCATAAGTGCAACATTCGTCGCGGCAGTTCAGCGTCGACCGGATTGACAACGCAAAGGGCCATACACGTGACAACGTGCGGCTAGCATGCCTCGAGTGTAACCGAAAACGAGGAGCCGCGGCACTCACCCATTGCGAAGCAACAAAAAATGATGGGGTACCCCTGAGAAATGTTTCGGCTGGCCAGTTGCAAGACCTCTTTGACTCCATCTAGGTCTATACCGAAGATATAAGACGTCGCGGAGGCTGCTGTGTATCAGAGGGGACTACCAGTAGTTCTTCGCGTACGAACCCGCGAGGGGGCCCATCTATGAGGTAATACACAACAGGAGCCCCGCTTTTCGCCACGGTGCGCCCTAGCCGGTACACTTGGAGGGACCACACAGGGTCAGTGGCGCGACGCCGTCCACCCTCGAGTTCGCCGGGCTGATAGAGGAAGCGAACACCAACCCCCGAAGGGAGCTTCTGTTCTTGAAGGCCAACAAGGCGGCCGGGAACCGTAGAAGAGGGCTCTCCACTCACAGACTTTGCCCTAATGGCCTCAGAAGGTCGCTTACCGGTCAGCCGGGTGACCTCTCCATTCAGAGCAGAGACAACCGCAGGCAGCCGCCGTACCCACTCTGTGGATCGTCCACCAACAGGCAGCCGCATCTCCTGGGCGTACTGGTGGCCGAAGAGCCTCTCAGACAGAGTTCTGTTCCACCGCTCCACGATTCCTTGGTCCCGGTAATCACCGACCCGGCCGCGTCTGACCTCGACGTTGTGCCTAGCAAGGAGTTGGCTAACTGCCCCCATAAATTCGCGTCCACGGTCCACCTGCAGCAGCTTGGGCCAAGTCAGAGGCCCCCGTTTGTAGATGCGAGACAGGGCATTGGCGACCTCTGCTGTGCCCTTGCTAGTCAGCGGCTCGGCCTCCTTGTACCGCGAGGCAACGTCGACTACGGTGAGGGCATACTTATAAGTCCTCCGTCCCACGCGGTCGTGGGGGAGAAAGAGCAGGTCAGCTTGATGGACCTCGTTTGGCGCCCTGACATCAAACTTAGGTCTCGGTATTTGCCGCCTCGCAGGCAGATAGATCTGCCAGATGGCCTGTTTCTTCAGCCAGTCTGCAGCCACATCTTCAGGGGCCCTGGCTGCAGACGCCAGCTTCTTGATGACGGCGATTCCTTTCCAGTAGCCCCCGGGGCTGTAGTAAATCCTCGACAGGCGAGAGTTCATTGTCACGTATTCCAGAAGCCCAACCAACCTCAAACACACCGATACCACGGGCAACCCATCGCGAGCGCGCGCGTGTAGGCCGGAAAAATTGGGGGGGTCACACGGTCTATCTCTTAGCGATATAGTATGCCACAAGGCCGGTTACGGCCATACCCCCGACAACAAAGGAAATCTCGCGGTCTTTTTGGGCGCTGCTAGGTGTATAGAAGTCGGAAAGCTGGGGCTCGGGCTCTAATGGGTAGAGGGTTTCCCCTGTGAAGCGGGTGTCCTCGCGCCATGCTGCGTTGGCGTCGCGGAAGTACTGGACTGCCTGGTTTTGTTCCCTGAGCTTTTTGTTGATCCAGTCAAGGTGTTCAGTACGCCTCTCAGACCAATCAGCCTGGGCGGTCTGCAGTTGCTCCATGGCCTTGTCGTGTCTTTTCTGTTCTTCGGCTGTATCAGAGCCGTCTTCTTGGTCGAGCTTCGAGAACAGGTAGCTGCTCCCCGAGAACGCCAGAGCGTTCACGATGGCGCCTCCAACCATAAGCGCAACGGCGCCAGCCATCACTTCATCAGATTGTCTGGTATTATTTGTCTTCTAATGAGCTGATCCTTGGTGATTATGGACAAGCCAACACAGCTAAAGAGCATCGCGCAGTTGCGTACCGTCAAATCGAGCTTCGGCAAGGGCCCTTTGATGGCCATCTGGGCGAGCTTGGCATACCCTATCGCAAACCCGCTGACGAGTGCGGCGTGGTAGAATGAATTGACGACTGTTTGTTCGATTGGAGAAGCCATGGTGTTTTATTCCATATAATGTGGACTATGCGAAACCTTCAATTGCTGAGCAGACCCCGCGCTGTTCTGCAGGTTGGGGGCTTTTTTCTCCTTTGGCGGTGGCGGCCTCGGTTCTGCGCGGTGCGAGGCGGTCCGATAGGCCAGCACCACAATAACAGCTACCAGTACGCCTACAGGCCAGGGGAACATAGAGCTATCCTCTTCTTCTTTTTTGTCGCTGCGTCGGAGCGGAGCGGCTTCCGCGGCGGGCGGCCCCGGGTCGGCCACGAACGCGGGATCACGCAGAGCCTCCTTGGCTGCCGCGAGTTCTCTCTCAAGGCGCTCCGACTTGGCTTTCCTGGCGGCGGCGCCGACACGCCCCGCGGCAGCCTTCTTCTCGTCTTTCAGTTTAGACGGCCGGCTGGGTGCCGTCTCGGCCGTCACCCTCAAAACAGGTTGTGCCGGTTGAGACTGTGGCTCCGTCGAGGCCGCCGGCGTGGTTGTCTCCGGTGGGGGCGACTCCGCCGGTGGAGTCACATTGCTGTCTCTCGAGTCCATCTTCTTCTATACGCCTTGGACACTGGTGTCCAAATTGGCAGTACTTAGCCGTGGTTAGCGCCGCGGTGATCGGCGCCAGAAGCTTTCCATAGCGGTAATACAATTCGCAAGCAGTACTGGTGAGCGCGTGTTCGACAAACGGGTCGGACTCGAGGTCCTCCATGAGAGGCTGCCGGTTCTCGGGCGGTATCGGGAGAAACATAGTGGCTACGACCGTATAGAGCTGCAGCACAGCCTTCCCCAGCGTTTTTGTCATGCAAACACCGAGTCGTGTCTCGTAGCGGGTGTAGAGTTTTCTAACCTCGCCGCGCCCATTTTGTCGATTTCTTCCACGGACATGGACTTCCCAAGGTACTGTCTGGCCTGCCCCCCTGCTGCGATAATGGCCAGCCTATCGCGCTGTTCCGCCACCGTTGTAGGCTATGGCACAGCTGCGGGCGCTGGTTTAACGACCGCCGCGGCCGCTGCGGGCGCTGGTTGTACGACCTCGGTTTCATCGGCGAGCAGCCCATCGAGCAAATCGTCCATCTTCTTTCTTGATATCTTCGTATGCAATAAAGAAATAAGTTTCAGAATTTCTCGCCTAGCTCTAATATATTCGTGGACTATCCACACGAGAACCACAAATGTGGTCAAGGAGAGAGCCGTGTTTAATACCGTGAACAACATCAGCTAAGCAAATGATAAGAAGATGGTTGCGAAGTATTTAACAGCAGCTTAGCATGTTTCTTCAAGGCGAGCTGACACCTAACGGCTACTCGTTCTTCCCGTGAGGCTATAACGTCGTTCTCCCGGAGGCACTCCTCGAAAGAGTCTCGGTCCTTACAGTGGAATAAAGCCACCCACTGGGTCTGTTCACGCAGGTCTTTGAGGACCGAATTGTATCGCTGAGACAGCACCCAGACGGATTGCTGGGCGTGGCGGCCGGAGAAGGCCAACTCCGAGAGGGTGTCTTTCTTTTTCGTCAACGCCTGCGAGGCGCTGCAGTCGTCGATGATGAAAAGGGTCGGCTCGCCTTTGAAACGGTGGTACCAAAAGCGGAGCCAATCGTGCAGTCTTTCACCCGGGTCGACAATATATATCTCAGGGTCCCCCCATATCCATGGACGACCCTGGTAGGTGGTGTTGTGCCGGATGGTGGGGCATAGTATGACGATGTGGTGGAAGACCCCGCGATAGGGCCCCTCGAGGAGGTCTAGGACGAATACTGTCTTCCCGCAGCCTGTTTGCCCGCAAATGATCGCCGAGTGGGGGGAGTGGGGTAAGGGCGCTCTAATAGAGGACGGAGACGATGCGGCCATCCTCCAGGTTAAGTTGGGCATCCATGACCACGTACAAATAGATGTTCAAAGCGCCAGCGGACTCGGCCTTCTTTGTGATCTGGATGGTAATACCTTCGCTGGCGTTCTCTACGCGACGCCCGTTGCCGTGGAGCTGATCGTCATCACTCGACCGCAGGTCCAGCCACAGGCAGTACTTACTGGTCAAGTACTCGCTTAGAGACAATTCGGCTAGAGCAAGGTTTTTCGCGACCGCGCCTGTCACGGGGCTCCGCTTAGGGCCGCCTGCGTAAAGCTTTCTGGCTTCGTCCCACTGTTGGTACGCGCGGAGCCCCTGGCTGTACAATTGATTCGGGACGCCCTCGATTGTGACATCGACCTTGGTAATTTGGGGGTTGTAGAAAGCCTCGGTGTCGCGCTTGTAGGCAGCTGCTACGGAGTCCTCGAATAACATAAGAACGCCCTTCATGGAACGCGCGGGGACGTTGAGATTGATGTTCCAGAGCGTGTCGCTTTTGTTGGCTGTGATCTTGCGGTGGCGCAGAACGCGGTCGTACAGGATCGCCAAGCAGTTAGCGTACTGGCTGCGGATATTTCGGGCGAGGCTCTCGTTGGTGACCTTGTCGAACTCGAGGCAGATGTTATCGATCTTGTAGCTGCCTTCACTACTGGACTTTATTACTCGACTGTAGTCGTTGAAAGTGAGCTCGTATTGGAGGCGGTTCCCAAGGGCCGCCTGGTGGAAGGGCATGTGGGACTCGAGCAGTTCGAAGTCCAGCGGCACGAAGAAGCGGTTTCCATACGCGTCGGCGATGGCATGGTCGGCGGCAATGTTCGCACCGTCTCCTGCGCCGACACGAAGTTTGGTCGCGTTTCGGTTGGTAGTAGTGTCAATGCCCTGGTATTGGGCGTTCTCCCGCTCGAGAGCGGTCTTCCAGAGGTCTTGATAGCAGTAATATACATCGCTGTCATCGATAGACATCACCTCGTTGCCGGAGATTTTAATGGACAATTTCTTGACCACGGCGCGGCCTATATTCTGGACCAGGGTCCGATTGACGTCGGTCGAGGTCAGCGAGATGGTGAACGCCAATTTCGCGGATCCGGGCACGACAACGTCATTGCTCCCCAGATTTGGGAAGCGAACCAGCAACTGCTGGTTCTGATCAATCGCCGCCGGGTTGTTGGTGACAACAACTGACTGCCGCACAGCCTTGACCCCAAGGGGGTCGCGGAGACGGCGATAAGTGTTAAGTTTTCTCCCGTATGCGCTCGAAGCCATGATATATTGAACTTGGGTAAACTGATCTTCAATACGAAAACACCATGGATGTCTTCGATGACTATGATGCGTTTGATCGTCCCGATGCTAGAGGTGTGCGAATCCCCCTTGATGATCTTCCTGTTGACAATGTTATCATCAAAACCCCTGTTGATTTCAACACCACCGCGGGCGGTAGCGCTCAAACCTCATTCATCACCCCTTCCGGCGTTGAAGATGTCTTTACTACCGATGGGCTGACTCTGGGTCAAAGAAATACCGCGGAAGCGGCAAACGACTATTACAAAATGCTGGCGGAGGATCAAGGGCTCAGACCGGAAGTGCCAGATTTGTCCAGCTTTGTGGTCGATATAGATGGCTGCTTACGCCTGGAAAAATATCCCAACATCAACCTTATAAATGAGAAAACGGGAAGGCCAAATAAGCTAACCACTATTGCCGACCATAGAGGTGGGCGGAGGATTGTCAGAAAGAATCTGGGTTTCTCGAAATGGACCCCCCAAATGTCAAAAGCGGCGGAAGCAGCCCTCCGCAAAGCCAAACAGGGATTGGACAGGGCGGCCTCGGCCATAGAAACAGCCCCGCTTGAAGATTCGGGGCAGGGGGCAGCCGAGGCCATTAAAAGCGCTGAAAAAATCGTCGCTGTCCTCACTAGGGAGGGATATACCTCCCGTGATATACTAGGCATGTGCCGGGCCCTGGAAAGGTCCCGGGGGGAACACACGAACAACCTCGCCAAGCTCTCGGAACTGGATAAACACATCGCCGTGGAAGAACGCAAGCTAGAAGAGGCCCCTGACGAGGCTACTAAAGACCGCATTGCCGAACGCCTGCGTAAACTGCAGGATGAAAGGGCCGCCCGCCTTGAGGCCGCTTCGGCCACCAGGGAGGCTCTCCGGTCCCAGATCAGCCGTATGCCTGAAACCCTGCACCGGATCCTACATGAGGACACAAACCTTGGCGAGCGAATCCGCACCCTCTTTCGTGAGCAGGGAATCACGATCGCGTCGATCCTTACGGCAATCAGGATGACTATTTCTATTATAGTCCTAGCTCTCACGGGCGGTTCTGAAGGTGGCGCCGCCCCGCCGCAGCCCTCCGACAAGGGTGGGGCCAAGAGTGGCTTAAAAAACATCTCCAAAGTGACGGAAGAATCCTGGCCAAGCTGGCTGGCAAGGCGGCTGCCGCCCTCCCAGGAATTATCGGGTCGATCGTTTCCTGGCTCCTTTCCCTCCTCGGGAAGACCGCGGTCTGGCTATCTAGTAATCAGTGGGCCGTTTTCCTGGCTGTCGGGGGCTTACTGCTTGTGGCGGCGCGCGAGTGGCTTCTATCCAAGAAACCAAAGCAGTCCTAGGCCGATGGCAATACTGCCCACGATTAGGGCTGTTTTTTCGTCCTCGTGGTCCTCATGGTCTTCTTTGGCTGCGGCCGTTGTTGTATCGGGGTGCGGCTTTGCGCCGCTCTGACGGCGAGTCGGCGCCCATCGGTTTAACAATCCCTTTTTCGCTGGTGTCATTTGCCGCGTCTGGTGGGGCGGCATCCTTATTTAGGCCGATATTCAAGCCCAGGCTCTGTGCGCTTGTGGCGATTATTATATTGTTGTTGTAGCCCGTTATCTTACCAATACGGAGGAGTATGTCGCCTGGGGCCATGACAAGACCCTCCCCAAAGGAAAAGTTGATCTCAGAGCTGGCATTTTGCACGACATCCTGATAACGGGTTATTGCTGCTTGGGCGTCCACAGGAGAAATAATGGCAGTTTCTACGTTATTCTGAAATTGTGTTTGCGCACGGAAGGCCGCCCCGGTGCCAATAATGCCTGCGCGGATCTGGACCTGGGCGGTTAGGACGGACCACACGTAAGTCTGGATACTATCATCCAACCTCTCGACCCCGGGGCGGGTTAATCCATCTGACTTATTGAGTATGAAAAATCTCCAGGCCCGGGATACAACGTTGGTCTCCTGCTCAAAGTAGTCCACGTGGGTAGTGTGGCCCTCTGTCAGGGTTTTAAACGACATTTCCTTCGGGTCATACTCCCCGTCAGGGGCCTTTCTATGCTCGTCGACTACTTTGATATATCTGCGGTTCCAATAGTAGAAGATGGGGCCGAACCCCTGGTTGAGGCCACTGACCCTCCAATCGGAGTTCGGGGAGACACCGAATTCGTCGCAGATTTTCTCGTACCCCCTGCGGTCGTAAGAATTTTTCATTGCATTCCATGTCTCATCATAGGGTAGTGGGACCTGCATCTCTTCCAGTATACGACGTGTTTGATAGTAAACGTGGAAGCGGTAGACAGACCGAATAAAGTCATCATCGTGGGTTAAATGGTCCTCCACCGAAACTCCACAACCTGTGGTGGCACACCAAACGGCGAAGTTGGGCTGGTTCTGCCAAAACTGCATCAGGTTTGAGCGCCAGTCATTGAGCCATTTGTCTGAATAACTCTTAGGCATAATATAGCGTTCGAAGATATCGGGGTACGTAGCCTCGAACCATTTCCGCGGGTCGTCGGCCTGGACTTGAACCCGGCCTTTTCTAAGATCGCCCACATCGCGGGCCGCGGCTTTTTGAAGGCCGGGCTGGTACTTGGCTTCACTATTAAACCTGAAAGCTTTCGCATTCATAATATTGGTCGAACGTTCAAAGAGGGGAGGCGATCCCCCTCCAGCGGTGCATTGACAACCGCGATGGACGCCTCGCCATTGGTTTGCGATCGATAATCTGGGCCGCGGGGTGGTACAATATAGAAAAGGGGGAGAAATTTTCTTGGAAAAACACCGGCTCCGCGGTAGAAGAATCCCTCACCATCCCGCCCGGCCTGTATGGGTTTGACCGGCTAAAGGAGGTTCTCAAGGGGGCCAGTTCCAGCCCCACGCATACACTAACGGCCTGTGAAGAGAACGGGTTGATCACCCTAACAGTCGCCCCCGGGTGGGCAATCCTTCTATCCGATGGCTTGCTGGCGCTTCTCGGCCTGGACGACGGCCTCGGCGGAGTCTGGCTCGACGACGGTGTGTATACGGGCGATCGCCCTGTAAACTTTGCGACGCGGCAAATGCTGTGGGTCCATCTCGAAGAACTCAACACATCCGGAAATATCACCGATGGGGCTCCTTCGACACTCCTGGCCTGCGTCGGGTTGGGGCGACACGCCTTCGGGGACATTAACACGGTCCGAATGGAGTGCCCCGAGTTTAAGCGCCTTCGCGATGGAACGATAAGCGAGTTGAAGGTCTCGATTAGGGATGCACATGGGGAAATTTCCAATCAAGACCTCCCGATCCACGTTGCGCTTGAACTCGTCGCCAGAAAATGAGTATCTTCGGCGAGAGGATCCGCCGCCCGGAGCCTAACATTGGCACGATCCTATCAGACTATGTCAAAAAACACTATGTCGATACGCAGGACGGCACCATCAGCGAGGCTTTAAAGCACTTTAAGGCCCAACTCGTTTCCGACTTATCAGAATATGTCAAAAAACACTATGTCGATGCACAGGACGACACCATCAGCGAGGCTTTAAAGCACTTTAAGGCCCAACTCGTTTCCGACTTATCAGAATATGCCAAAAAAGACTACGTCGATGCACAGGATGCCCTCCGTGTCCTGAAGGCGGGTGACACCATGACGGGTGACCTGGACATGGGGGAGGGGGGGGGGGAGGCAGCTGGTGCGTGGGCTGCCCAAAGACCTACGGGCGTACAAAGGTGATGAGGCTACTTCGTGGAACCAGATCGCGAAAACGGTGGCTATGCGCAAGCCTGTGATAGCTGTGTGGGCCGAACAAAATGGTCCTTTGACCGCTGGCAAACGCGAGTGGTCCTTTGGCGACGGTGCAACTGATAACGCACCATATAAGGGCTACACCATGCTGGCCTCAGGCAGGATCCTTCGTATGGGTCTGACTGTAGCAATAGGCAGCCCTTATTTAACGCCTGCGGTCCAAGTCCGTGTTATGATCAACGATGAATCAACTCCATATGTTGTGAGTAAGTCGGACAGATCTTTATCTATTTCTGTTGTATATAACACCCCCTTAGAGTTGCGCAAAACAGTAGCAATAGGCTTTAGAACAGAAACTTCCAGCTCAGAAGTAAAGAGCGCGACGGTCTAACTCCTAATTGAACTTGACCTGTGAATATCATCCTCCAAGCGGCCGCCAGAAAATGAGCATTTTCGGCGAGAGGATCGACCGCCCGGTGCCTGACACGGCTGGGGACTACGCAAAAAAGGACTATGTAGACGCACAAGTTGCCCTCCGTGTCCTGAAGACGGGCGACACCATGACAGGTGACCTGGACATGGGGGCTCAGAGCCGGGTGCGCGGGTTGCCCACGAGTAAGGCGGGTCCAAGATTACAGGGCGACGAGGCGGTCTCTCAATTCGAGACCGTGGACATCATCACCGAGGCTTTAAAACACTTTAAGGCCCAAATCGTTTCCGACCTATCAGAATATGCCAAAAAAGACTACGTCGATGCGCAGGACGGCCTTCGTGTCCTTAAGGCGGGCGACACCATGACGGGTGACCTGACCATGGGGCCTCAGAGCCAGGTGCGCGGGCTGCCCCTGACTCAACCTACGGGCACGAGAGCGAAAGGCGATGAGGCTATCTCCCAGTACCAGGTGATGGGAATAATCAGGGAAGCTTTCCGGGAAAACGATAACGCTCATAGTAGTAGGCCCTTAATCACTGTCTACGCTGAAGAGTACGGGTCTCTGAAAAACGGAGAATATGAGTGGTCCTTCGGGAACGGTGTGGCAGGCGGGAACAGCGAGCGGGGATACCCCCTCGCGGTTTCGGGCCGACTCAAGTATATGAGCCTGGCTATAACGACAGCGAGCAGCCGGCCCTCAGAGGCCCGGGTCGACATAGTCATCAACGGAGTAGCGAACCGTTCGTACGGTGTAACCAAGCCCCTGGGCCAATTCTCTAGTTCTACAGAGTTTCAAACTCCTCTCGCGCTGGCCCCAGGAGTCATGATTAATTTCAGGACGGCTACGACCAACCCAGAGGTCTCATCCGCCGTAGTGGCCTGCATACTGGAACTAGACATTAATTAAACCCCGGCCGAAGTAACTTATAGTTACCGACATGAAGCAGGAAACACCTTCAGCCCCTAGCGTTATCGAAATGACGCCGACTTCGGGCGCTCTATATCCAGAACTGTTGGGCCAAGGCGCGCCCCCGGACCAGTCCTACCGCCTTCAGGAGATCTCTCGGATTCGTGAGCATCTCGAAGCCGAACGGGAGAAACGGGCGCAGCTGGAAAAAAAGTACCGCCGCGCTTCGAATATTTTGAATGGTTGCGACACAACTCTTCTCTTGATCAGCGCGTTGACAGGTGTCGGCGGCGTGGGCCTCTTGAGCACGATTGTCGCAGCCCCCGTGGTGATAGGCCTCGAAGCTACCGCTTTGCTTTGCTGAGTCGCTGGAGTTGCAGGAAAAATTGTGGGCCGCCGACTGGCCGTCAAAGTCAAAAAACATTGTGAAATCCGAGTCTTGGCGGCTAGTAAGCTAAATACAATCTCTGACCACGTTTCTCGCGCCCTCATGGACGGAGTGATCTCCGACGACGAGTTCAAGCTAATCGTCGAAGAGCTTCAGAAATATGACCAGCTGAAGGCCGAGATAAGGGCCGGGTCCCGAAAAAAACAGACCGCCACACTGGACGAGGAGACGAAGAACGCGCTTGTCCAACGCGGTCGAGACGAGGTCCGAGCCGTCTTCATGAAGAAATTGTGTGCTCAATAGTCTTCTTCGCAAGGCCCCGCCCACCTCCGTGGAGCCCCTAGACCGACTGTGAGTGAAGTTCATAAGCAGTGGGGGAATGAAAAGCGAGAATGTATGTGCCTTAGCCTTAGCCTTAGATTTCGCCTTGGAGCTATAAAAGACGACGAACACGAGGGTTCGCCCTCTTTGCACATAGCATTTTTGTTGAGAAAGACAGGAGATTTTACATCTGTAAAACTAAATCGGGAGAGGTGAGAAACTATAAGGTCTGGATCAAGATTTTGATTTTTATGAATATTAACGTAAATAGTAAAATAGTAAAGAAAGGATTTAGAGATTTAAGGAGATAATTAATTTCCTTTCAGAAGTTTTGTTAAATGATGTCTAGTAAATCATGATATTGTTGATTTTGTTGATAGGAATTAATGATTGAATAGCTCATGCTAAATTAAAAACTGTTTTCCTATTCTGTTGCAGGAAAAATTGTAATAAAAATTCAGCCCCCGAACAGAAGAAACTAAAAAGAAACAAAAATTAACAAAAAATAAAATTATCAAATCTCCTAGGTTTCAACATATGAAATTATTATTGGCAAAAGTGAAAAAGCAGTTTGTTGCTTCGTCAATATAAGAAAAGAAAGAAATTGTGTCCTAAGTGACAAGCAAGAAATAAATTATACTTATTCTGAGAGATCCTAAAGAAAACGGTCTCATAAACTGAGTTTAAAAAAAAAAAAAATACATTATATTCTGAAAAAGATAATTTTGTGTAAAGAAAGACAAGTCAAGAAAAGGGACTATTAGAACAAGGACTGGTGTATGAACAAAGATCTGGTAGTTGGAAGCAAGACGTGGAATACAAGGAAAGAAAAAGAAAAATGTAATTGATAAGATAGAATTGATATAAGAATTAATAGCATAGATTTAATTTATAATTTTGTTTTATAGATATATTTATTTAGTTTATTAAGATTGTTTTGTTTTTGTATTATGTATAAGGGGGGAATTCATTAGAATAAAAATTAAAAATCTAAAATATTGTTGGGTTTTTTTTATTTTGTCACATAAATCTATATATATATTTGTAACATAGTTAAAAGAAAATTTATTATGGATTGTAATTAATTTATCTTAAGTACAAATAATTTGTTTTATAGAATTTGAGTCCTTTGCAAGGAATTATAATCAAATTTTATAAATTAGAGTAAAATTATATATCCCTATTAATTATAATATAGTGAGTACATTAGACAAGGGGATATATTTTACACCGACCTCTGGTTTTTTTTTTACTTTGTAACCTTTGTTGGGGTACACCTTCAGGGGGTAAAAAGGTAGCCAAATCAGGCTTACCATTCAAAAATTGAAACGAAACGTATCAAAATGCTAAAATCATCATCGCGCACATCGAAATGGCGATCAGGACCGCTGACCGCCCTCAATGTTGGATTAGATTAACACACTTGCGCACGAGTATCTAAATGCAAAAAATAATCGCGTACAAAAAAATTATTTTGCACATTCAACCCGGCGGAAAATATGAAGCTTGCTTTGCTTACTTACTTTAATGCCCATCACAGCTTACTTAAAGCATCAAATATATACACATTGCTTTATGTTGATGAATCCACACACACACACAGACATGCACGAGGTACACGTATCTAAATGAATGCAAAATAATCTCGTACAAAAATAATTAATCTCGTGCAAAAAATAATTAATCGAGAGTTGCGCGTGTGTAGGTCAGATGTGTTTGGTGTACGTGAAGAATTGCCTCGCGTGCAAAATAATCTCGTACAAAAAATAATTAATCGAGAGTTGCGCGTGTGTAGGCCGGGCGTGTTTTTCGTACATGAAGAATTGGGGTAATTGTGTATGTAGGCCGGGCGTGTTTCACGTACATGAAGAATTGGAGTAATTGTGTATGTAGGCCGGGCGTGTTTCACGTACATGAAGAATTGGGGTAATTGTGTATGTAGGCCGGGCGTGTTTCACGTACATGAAGAATTGGAGTAATTGTGTGTATGTAGGCCGGGCGTGTTTCACGTACATGAAGAATTGGGGTAATTGTGTATGTAGGCCGGGCGTGTTTCACGTACATGAAGAATTGGGGTAATTGTGTATGTAGGCCGGGCGTGTTTCACGTACATGAAGAATTGGGGTAATTGTGTATGTAGGCCGGGCGTGTTTCACGTACATGAAGAATTGGGGTAATTGTGTATGTAGGCCGGGCGTGTTTCACGTACATGAAGAATTGGGGTAATTGTGTATGTAGGCCGGGCGTGTTTCACGTACATGAAGAATTGGGGTAATTGTGTATGTAGGCCGGGCGTGTTTCACGTACATGAAGAATTGGGGTAATTGTGTATGTAGGCCGGGCGTGTTTCACGTACATGAAGAATTGGGGTAATTGTGTATGTAGGCCGGGCGTGTTTCACGTACATGAAGAATTGGGGTAATTGTGTATGTAGGCCGGGCGTGTTTCACGTACATAAAGAATTGGGGTAATTGTGCATGTAGGCCGGGCGTGTTTCACGTACATAAAGAATTGGGGTAATTGTGCATGTAGGTGTGGGAGCCGCGGAGGGCCGAACTAAGTGGTATGATCACCCCCCCTGCTGCTTACCCACCTAATGCAGGAGCGATCTTGTGAGTTCATGATGGGTTGGGCATGGGGAATGTCCGAATTGTACATACCTAATGCAGGAGGAATATTGTGAGGGGCATGAGGGATGTGAGAGTACCCCCAAGATACCTACCTTATTCCGGAGAGGGGTCTTCTCAAAGTATTGGGCAGGGTGGGACACAATTTTATCTCTTTGATGAAGAGGAGGTTTCATTGCCAAGGGTTCGGGAGGAGTGTGGTTTAATTGGCTTGTGTTGGCGGTGGTTGGAATATAACCCTAACTTTGGCTCTAGACCTAGCCCTAACCCTAGCCTGACTCTTACCCTAACTCTAACCCTAACCCTAACCCCAACACTAGCCCTAACCCTAATCCTAACCCTAATCTTAACCCTAATCATAGCCCCAACTGTAACCCTAATGACCTTAATTTTACAATAGTTTGAAAAAAAAATCCGATACAAAACAAGCACACACTATTTACAAAGTATTAACTGTTGAACCCATTTGCCTGTTTGACTTTCGAAAAACTTATCAATGTTGTATTCTCAAAGTTTATTTCCGGTGGTGTTGTTTAGGAAGAAATGGAGGTCTAGTGATCTGGGAATACACTCGTTCAAATTTTCATCAGGCCAATACTTGCCATATAAAACTTATAAATGCCTCAAGTAAGTATAAATCAGTTTATAACAATGAACTACCAATACAAATCAACGGCAACATATATCCTTTATTATATCTTGGTATTTTTAACCACCATACGCATACGGAAGTCCTACAGAAAAGAGCACCGGAAAACAAACAATACATTTTTTTCGCATTACTCAGGACAAGCGAACAATATAAATACCTACTCACAATTATGGTTTTTTTAAATATTTTCTTCGCAAACAAAAATCTTGGAGAAACGTCTTTTTGACTTGGAACGGCAGAATTATTTCTCACCATCGCCTTTTATTATCAATGTTAAAATAAATTTGCATATAGTTCCAAGCAGGATTGGAAAAATTTAGAAATAGACGATTTCCGAATACACCTTTGTCTTTAGAAGTGACGCTTTGCTTAATTTTCTTTTCTAATTAAGTTATCATATTTTTAAGATAAATTTAATTACTGTACCTGTGAATGGAGCAGCAATATGGAGAAAAA
>JAWDGP010007049.1:22500-70000 GCA_033675545.1 Elysia crispata | reverse complement strand
CACACAAATACGGTGTGGTAATTTATAGCCTTGATAGATAATCCCGATAGTACTAGCTAATAAAATGCAACAAACTGTAAATCTAATGCTTCATTTCGTGATGAATTCTAACAAGCCTTTGTCAACAACCTACCTAGCTTGATTTTCATGCACACCTTAGTACGCCGAGTGAACTGTAAGGAATTTCAAATCGTCCTGATACAGTGATGCAGTCATTTCTATCATCGGGAAAATATCCGAAGTGACAAACAACGTCTTTGAATTTTTGCATAAATTTAGAGCGCTGAAAGATTTTTCAAGCGTCGCAGTATTACGTTCTTTTCATGCAATGTTCTGGGAATCTAAAGACAAATTTGAAACATACTATGAGGAAAAAAAGTCACTCTCCTCCTCTTCTGCTGATTAGTTTAAGAACGTATGTGTGCTCAACTGGTCTAGCGGACTATGATTGTCATTGAGTTCTGACTGTGATTGTCATTGAGTTCTGGACCGTGATTGTCATTGAGATCTGGACTGTGATTGTCATTGAGTTCTGGACAGTGATTGTCATTGAGTTCTAGACTGTAGTTATCCTTGAGTTCTGGACTGTGATTGTTATTGATTTCTAGACTGTGATTGTCATTGAGTTCTGGATTGTGATTGTCACTGAGTTCTAGAATATTATACGAGTTCTAAAAGTCTTCAACACTGGTTCCTACATGGAAATGGCGAGTACTGATTTGTACACTGTCAAAACGACCTATAAACTCTAGACTTTCGATTGGCTCCGCCAGGTTATTCTGGGAGAATTTTCCCTTTGACGGTTCTTCCGGCTCGGTGGTTGGTTTAGGTTTCACGCTCTCCTCACCTGCATCCCTCTTGTCAGTAATAGAGCTAAAAACGCAACAGAAGACAAATTTGATTTACGCTTCACTATCGAACGAACACGAGTAAATCGACTTATCAGGATAATATTTATATCTTTTGGTGGGCATTATGATGGTATATTTTGTTTGTTTGTTTGCTTTTTTCCCCTCCTTTTACTCTCATTCTAAATCAAAGCTGTATCCAAATTTCTAGACTTACCTCTTAGATTTGTCTGTGACTGTACCCGACTCCTTTTCTTTTACTTTTTTAAAAACTCTCTTTTGGTCTGTCTGATAATCCCCTTTAAACGTTTTTTATTATATATATATATATATATATATATATATATATATATATATATATATATATATACAAATTAAGTCTTATATAAGAGCAAGACAGTTCATATAATTTAATTCTGTATAGTAAGAGTTTTTTGTCTGGTTATCTCCCCTATATATTATTATTCTTTTATAATATCTCTCTCTTATTTGAGAGCCATACAATCAATGTAGCATCACCTTGTTTTTTTAAGAGAATATTTTTTAAATTTTTTTAAAGAAATCGTTCAAACATTTTGTTCATTTCATTAGATGCTACTTTACTTACAATGCAACCATACCAATAACAAGACACGTGACCAAAAGAAACGCAGACAGTGCAGTAATCGTTTCAGCAAGATACTCGAAGGAACTTGCAAATTCATCGGTTGGACTGGCTGTAAATGGGTTGAACACGAGGGGGAAAAAGTGACATGAAATCGTTTTAATGTATTGCCTAATGCCTTTTGTTTCGGTTAAAAAAATAGGTACTACTTGACTGGATAGTATTTTAAGAACAATAGCCATTGTTGTCTTTTCCTTCGAAGCGACGTTTGCGAGTGTAGATACCATTCCAACTTTAACAGAACCAGTTTCGTTTTTTAATGCTTTTTAATCAAAGTTATCAACCGGATCCCATAAATGTCAGCAAGGAACCACAAAAAATCAGGTTAAACAACTTTTTAAAGTTAAAATGCTTAATTCAAATTTACAAGAGTTGTACAGCCTGGGAAAAGATGAAGATTAATAAGAGGTAACTCAATCCAGGGTAGCCAATAATTTAAAAAAAAAATCAAGGGACTAGATCTTTTTTCTCTGAAAAAGTAACTAGAAAATTCCACGATTTTAATTTGGAGAACACTTTTTCACCACACAAGGTTGATCTCGAGGAGTTTGTAAAGAGTCATTAGCATCTCATGAACGTCTCAGCGTTATCGTTAATGTTGGAGCTGCCACCATCTATTAATTCTTGTTGTTCAAAGAATTTGTATAGCTCTGGATCATATACGTCTGTTATTTTGAAAAGTTTCAATTTCTTCAATGTAAATGTCTTCCCCACCTGTTCATTTGAATGTGTATGCAAGCTTGTACGCAGGTATGTATGTATGCATGTATGTATGTATGTATGTATGTATGTATGTATGTATGTATGTATGTATGTATGTATGTATGTATGTATGTATGTATGTATGTATGTATGTATGTATGTATGTATGTATGTATGTATGTATGTATGTATGTATGTATGTATGTATGTATGTATGTATGTATGTATGTATGTATGTATGTATGTATGTATGTATGTATGTATGTATGTATGTATGTATGTATGTATGTATGTATGTATGTATGTATGTATGTATGTATGTATGTATGTATGTATGTATGTATGTATGTATGTATGTATGTATGTATGTATGTATGTATGTATGTATGTATGTATGTATGTATGTATGTATGTATGTATGTATGTATGTATGTATGTATGTATGTATGTATGTATGTATGTATGTATGTATGTATGTATGTATGTATGTATGTATGTATGTATGTATGTATGTATGTATGTATGTATGTATGTATGTATGTATGTATGTATGTATGTATGTATGTATGTATGTATGTATGTATGTATGTATGTATGTATGTATGTATGTATGTATGTATGTATGTATGTATGTATGTATGTATGTATGTATGTATGTATGTATGTATGTATGTATGTATGTATGTATGTATGTATGTATGTATGTATGTATGTATGTATGTATGTATGTATGTATGTATGTATGTATGTATGTATGTATGTATGTATGTATGTATGTATGTATGTATGTATGTATGTATGTATGTATGTATGTATGTATGTATGTATGTATGTATGTATGTATGTATGTATGTATGTATGTATGTATGTATGTATGTATGTATGCATGTATACACACACAAATAACATATCACAATGATTATAATCATAATAATAATGAGAACAAAAAAGAAGAAGAAGAAGAGGAAAAAGAAGAAGAAGAAGAAGAAGAAGAAGAAGAAGAAGAAGAAGAAGAAGAAGAAGAAGAAGAAGAAGAAGAAGAAGAAGAAGAAGAAGAAGAAGAAGAAGAAGAAGAAGAAGAAGAAGAAGAAGAAGAAGAAGGAGGAGGAGGAGGAGGAGGGAGAAGAGGAGGAGGAGGAGGAAGAGGAGGGGGAGGAGGAGGAGGAGGAGGAGGAGGAGTAGGAGGAGGAGAAAGAGGAGGAGGAGAAGAAAAAGAAAAAGAGTAGAAATGCAGTCCATTCCAGATGACTTTAGTGCTGACGTTTGACAACATTTTTTAATGGGAAAGTGATAAAAGATATCCTTTCCTAGGTTTAGTGAGCGTCAAGGCACATCCATTCAAATAAAAAGAATATGAAAGTTAATTGGAGTCCGGCACGGAACTGACGAAAGTAGAGCATTTTTCATTACGTCCCCCCCAAAAAAAAAATAAAATAAAAAAGACGCCACTTTCCGTCTATACCCACATTAATCACATTCTTTTTATTCTTGAGTAAAGGCCGGGAATATGTAAATAACCATTTTATTATGTTAATATGTTGTACGATATAAAGCGTTCTTAGTTACTTAAAATATTTTTCTTACTTTTGTTACAGTTGTCACCTAAATAACCAACTTTACAGCCGTATAAACATGTTCCATTGACTTTGTCACAGGTTTGGATTTTTCCTGAACAACCAATGCTGCACCTTTTTAAGCAATTTTCTCCGAAGGTCGAGTTTCCACAGGCTGTAAAAAGAAATACCATAAATTTTAAGTTGTTGTCAGGTAGCCTTTTTATTTTTCATAAATGTATATTGGAAAGCTGAAGTTATCATCAAATTTAATAAAAAGACCGCAGTAAATATGTCCTTAGCAACTCTAAGGTTCATCTTTCTTATCTGTTTTCAAAGCACTAGCAGACCTTTCAGAATGGGACAGCCACACCAGTATAATCAAAGGAACAAGACTAAGGCCTTATATAGTGATGCATTGAAGTACCTCGCAAGAACTGATTATGGTAGAGCTAACAGTTATATATGAAAAGAGAATAGAAGAGGCCCTGGACTATAAAAGCGAGAAATAAATGAGATGCCAGCTAAAAAACTGTGTAGATGTCTTTTGACGTTAGTGGCAGAGGATTCATAGTTTTATAAGTATACGCCCTCATCAATAAACACTTGTTATATAGCAGTGAAAAAAAAATCAAAAGCTGTAAAGCTGCTTGCTGCGATTGTCAAAAATAGTTACCGCAAGATGTAAATCAGGAGAAACGTAAGGTTCCTACGGAAGGATTAAAAACTCTCTGTGAGAAAAAAAAAAGCAGGGAGACACCTGGAACTCATTACCTGGATATGGCTTGCCCCCCTTAGAGTGTAATTAGTTAAGGCCCGAAACTCTTAGATAAAGTGAGTTTTCTCGTATAAAATATCTATGTGATACAGCACCCCGCTGAGTTCCTACCTACAACACATGAATATGCCGGAGGAAGTTCGGAAAAGATCAAAGAACTCCTGGAGAGACAGATGTCACTGGGAAAGATCAGATTCAAGGCTTCGCGAGCTAGAAACCACTTGGCTTTTTAAAACCTTCTAGCCATCAATAGATGGCCCTCAGAGTAATGTCTAAGTGTGGCACCTTCAGTTTCTGCTAATCCCTAAGTTCCCCTGGCCAATACTAGTCCCCTAGATCTGCTCAGTTACATTAGAAGCAATAGAGGCCAAAATACATGTGTTCACCAGGCGACGGTTAAAGGTACCTTCGGGGCTGACAAATGTGGTAATCTACTGCGTAAGGTAAAGTTGAAACTTCCAACAGAACCCATCATCGAAGAATATAAATGTGGCAAAGTCAGGCTACTCTAGATGTTAGATGTTAGAGGATTCCGAGGACCAGGTTGTGAAGACAATGCAGATGACCTCAAAAGAGACATGGCCATCACTGAAGTTTCACCTGAAGTACGACTGAATGAAAACTCCAGAAGAGTGCACTTCAGCAACCAATGCAGGGACCATCGATTAATGGTAAAATGCCCTTCCAAGAAATGACATCTGGCCTGTGGCGCCACTTCGGATCAGCTCCCTCATCAGATCAGAGTACGAACTCTTGCCCTGCAACTGGACACCTGGTACGGTGGTGAACTATAAAATAAGACTATGCCAGGGTAGACAGGATGATAACAAAGCATGCCCTGAAAAGATACACATAGATGCATATTGGGAGTTCTTGGGAATTCGCCACAACCATAAACACGGCTAAATGAGAGACTGTACTCTCTGGGACAAAAGCATTGATATTCTCAACAGAGGGAGTTGATCAGACAATACAAGAAAGATCCGTTGACAAAGTTCCTACTAGACGGTTGTGACGAATTGGATGATTCAGCAACACTTCAAAAATGGAGTATTAACTCCAGTATTATCGAAGAAACAAGACTAAGGTCTGATATAATGATTTATTCATTCCATACAACACCCTATAACTGTGGAGTTAATAGTTCTATATGAAAAAAGGTGGCAGAGGCCTACATGTACAAACGAAATAAATACTTGAACCTGACCAAAGAGGCAGAAGATGCCCTCCAACGTAAATCTAATACAAAGGAAAAAAAGACACCTTTTGTCCGGTATGCGTCCGTATTAATCTCTTCCTTTGTTTCTTCTTCTTCTTCTTCTTGTTCTTCTTCTTCTTGTTCTTGTTTGCCATCCTCTTACTCTTTACAGACACCTTCCTTCTCTAAATTAGATTATGTGCCTTTACCATTTTATGATCCCATGGATCAAAATGAAGGAAAGTTTTTTTGTGTATAAAGAGTTACTAAACAATATATATATATATATATATATATATATATATATATATATACATATTTACAAAATATTATATTTTCACTATTTTAAAACTATTAAGGCATAATGCCTGGATATTTTGTTGACTCCAGATATGGAAATTTGTATTTTCTTTCAATTTTATCCTTTCATTTCAATACCAAATGGAACGCTTCCTTGTACTGAACAAATACACTATGATAGAAAAATCTACAGACCACTTATTTCATTTTCTTTGCAATGAAGGTTCGGATATAAAATGATTAAATTTACATTTATATGAGGCGGTTAAGACTAAATATGTTTGAACAGCAATGCATTACTATTGTCAAAATGTGTGACGTGGTTTAATTAAAAATATCTTTTAGAGTTTCGATGCTAGAAATAAAAATGATGAACAATATTTCAAGTGATAAAACTTATAAGGCTTCATTGATTCTGTAACACTAATACAATTAATATGGCTTAGTGTAAGTATCAGCTTCGACTCAAGCTGAATGGCATTTAGAAGTTTCGTTTCCTCTTTTTGATGTCATTCTTTATTGCCAGGTGTATCTTGTTAAAATTTTCTTTCAAAATCCTACAACAACTGAGAATTTTTATTCCATCTGCTTTGAACTTTCCCATAAGACTCGAAAAGGTTTCGCTTTCACCTCTTGGCAATTTTTTTTCCTTCTCAACTGATCTATAAACATCTAGGCCATGATTTTTCTCAGGCTCAGTAGCAATTTTGAGTAACTGAATGAATTTTCTTTCTTTTTGCGATGGCTAATGCTTACTCTTCTAAATGCTCCAGATCCAAGAATTATCTAAACAGGTCATGTGATCACTTTCTTTTGCAGCAAGCTCAAAGTGCACGTATCTACTGCATTAGGCCAGCTGACCTTTATCCATGAATTTATGAAACATCTTTGTGTAAAATCCACGGTGTTTCCCTGTCTTGGCTAGGTGGACAGCTGAGTGCCTGACATTAGTGACAAAAGATCGTGCACGGATGAAATAACACAGCCTGGAAAACGATTCACATGACTGGTTTAAATTGCTTCATTTGCAAACAGAATAATTCAGTAGCGGTTTTAAACGTGTAAACGGCGTGCCATTGAATTTCTTTATAATTCCGATTTATTTTTTCCCTCATATTTCAGTTTTGGGCGCATGAGGCTCGCCAAAAATACGTTTCGTCTCTTTGCAAATTAATCAAATGCACTAAAAGATTTTCGAGCAAAGTCGTTAAAGAAGTTTTCCCTGAATGTTTCGACTTAAAGAGCGCTGATTTTTCTTTGTCTAATTCTACCTTAAAGTAATTAAAAGCTGTATAGTCTAGACGTGTTGATCAGTAGGCTGGGTTACACGATTCATTTTGCATAATGGGATAAATGCCTATTTTCTGAACTCTCGAGAGAATTTTATCTCTTGGCAATTAACCAAATCGTTGATACTAAAGACCAACAGGGCAATCAGTACTTTTTTATTTTTACTCAGGCTTGTCCTGCTTATCCAACAAAGCCCTGTTATGGTAGGCGTCACAAAGAAAGATGTGGCCCTAAGCAATGGTATCGACATAAATCACAGCTAACATAGCTCTGTATCGACGAAAAGGAAATTGTTGTATACTGTGCGGCAATACTGCTGGACAAGAAGGAAAAAAATGGTTTCCTTTCTATAAACTCCAAATCTATTTATAGATCTGTTACAAATATCATTGCGATATATCTATATTTTTTTCTTATAAAATAACGGCTTTGAATTTATGCAAAATAGCAGACCTTTAAGCACTTTTTTATTAGCAGCCAAAATTATACAAGGTCTTTAACATCAACGTTAAGTAGATAAGGAAAATATAATGTTGCCTGATTTCAGATTTTAGGTTTTACTTCGTGAAAAATATAAAAAAAGGAAAGTAAATAAATATTACGTGCTGTTAAAACTTAAATCGGGGAAATAGTGATAAAGACAACAAAAGATTGTAGTTTATTACTTTAATAATTTTAAAATGGAACACAAATATAACAATATTTTCAAATTCAAAATAGCATAAAAAATGCGGGAAAAAAGAATCATTACGAATTTAAAAAGTTTAAAAAATAGTTTATATTTTCTTTTTACTGTGGCAAGTTAATATATTAAAATAAATATATTCATACAATACACTAGCATCACCAACGTTATTTCATTCGAAAAAATGTTTCCGCAAAGAAGAACAATACTGCAACATAATCATCTATATTCATCATGTTAGAAATGATTCTCGCACAGTTGGATGCTATTTTGTTTTTTATTTACGTTTTTTCAAAAGTGTGTTAGACACAAAATTTTATCTTTCCTTCCTTTGTGGAAGTTCTTATTATTCAAATGTTGTTTATATAACTACTGCTGCTGCTGCTGCTGCTACTACTACTACTGCTACTACTACTACTACTACTACTACTACTACTACTACTACTACTACTACTACTACTACTACTACTACTACTACTACTACTACTACTACTACTACTACTACTACTACTACTACTACTACTACTACTACTACTACTACTACTACTACTACTACTACTGCTACTACTACTGCTGCTGCTGCTGATGCGGTTGGTGCTGCTGCTGCTACTACTACTACTACTACTACTACTACTACTACTACTACTACTACTATTATTATTATTATTATTATTATTATTATTATTATTATTATTATTATTATTATTATTATTATTATTATTATTATTATTATTATTATTATTATTATTATTATTATTATTATTATTATTATTATTATTATTATTATTATTATTATTATTATACTGGATTTATCACATTTTTTTTTCATTAGCACTGTCGTAACTGATTATTTGACTGTAAACATTTTAAATCATTTTCAACGGAAATTCACAACCACAACGGTGTAATTCTAGGTGAAAACCCAAAATAATGACAAAAAAACATTATAAAGGAGAACTTTGATTATTCTTAAGAACTGGGAACTTTTTAATGCGTTTAATAAACAGAGGCATGAATGTAGAACTGAAAAATTGCCAAATAATGTTCATTCGAACTTATAACTTCTTCATCTTCTTCTTCTTCTTTTTCTTCTTCTTCTTCTTCTTCTTCTTCTTCTTCTTCTTCTTCTTCTTCTTCTTCTTCTTCTTCTTCTTCTTCTTCTTCTTCTTCTTCTTCTTCTTCTTCTTCTTCTTCTTCTTCTTCTTCTTCTTCTTCTTCTTCTTCTTCTTCTTCTTCTTCTTCTTCTTCTTTTTTCTTAATTCTTGTCATTTTTGTTTTGTTGTTTTTGTTGTTGTTGTTGTTGTTGTTGTTGTTGTTATTGCTGCTGTTATTGTTATTATTATTATTATTATTATTTTTATTATTATTATTATTATTATTATTATTATTATTATTATTATTATCATTATTATTATTATTATTATCATTATTATTATTATTATTATTATTATTATCATTATTATTATTATTATTATTATTATTATTATTATTATTGTTTGTTATTATTATTATTATTATTATTATTATTATTATTATTATTATTATTATTATTATTATTATTATTATTATTATTATTATTATTATTATTATTATTATTATTATTATAATCATCATCATCATCATTATTATTATTATTATTATTATTATTATTATTATTATTATTATTATTATCATTATTATCATCATCATCATCATCATCATCATTATCAGCATCAGCATCATCATCATCATTATTATTATTATTATTATTATTATTATTATTTTTATTATTATTATTATTATTATTATTATTATTATTATTATTATTAATTTTATTGCCAAAAAATCTTTTTGTTAAGGTGTTTATTCCTGTTCTCCTTACACATGTATTTATAAAATAGTTTAAGGAGATCATAAACGCTTTAGTAACGAATCAATAAGAATCATGAAATGTATGAAAAATCTATCTCAAACTTTCATATTTTGTTTTTAAGCTAAACGTTTTAAAGTAGATAAATGTTTAACTTTTACATAACTCATGCTTCTTTCAATGCGATTCCTAGGGCAAGCTGTCCATTTCACATATGATAAACTGATTAACATGCTAAAACCTCACATGAATGAAATGTCATCTTATTATTAGGGCAAGCTGTCCATGTTCACATATGATAAACTCTATTAACGTGTTAAAACCTAGCATGAATGAAATGTCACTTTATTGTAGCTTAAGCTGTAAAGCAAACAATCAGTCGGATATAAGTATGCTGCAGATAATAAATGCGGCTTTCTAAAAAAAATTCGGTACCCATATTTCTAAATGAAAAGTGATTTCCATGAACCTTGAAAGTATATTGAGCGATCACTTCTTTTCAAAATAACACGAAAGCAGAGAATGCATAATTTTATGCCAACACGTTCCACCACACATAGAGATATAGTTGGTAAAATAATGTTTCTTTTTGTTAATTATTATGTAATAAATTATAAATCTACATGAATACCTCTCTAGCTGAATTCTATGAAGCCTTCATCGCCTATAGTGCAACTACTTAACCTGATTTTCATTCGTATCTTACTTCCACGTGTAAATTGTCCACAATTTTAGAACGTGCCGATATTTTAAGACGCTGTCTATGACGCAGACATACTAAAGCCGAAAAAAAAAAAAAAAAAAAACCACTTGGGCGATATATTGGTAGTTTTAACGGATCCAAAAGGACGCGCGTATGTCTATAAATAGTATAATACAAGGTCTAAAAGGAAATAGGCGCACTATCGTTAGGCATTACTGTCATCATAAAAATTTTCATCGTTTTTGTATCACTTTAGACTATTTTTAAGCTAATCATCGATTGTGATAGATTATAAGACCATCACATAAAAATGGTCGTTGTAGTCTAAATACACAGCTAGAAAGTACGATACGAAATTATATTTATTGTCAAGTCTAACTTCATGCTTTCGTCTCGAAAAATTATAAGACATAATCTGCTCAACTGGTCGTCTGGACTGTTATTCAATACTGCCCTCTTCAATGCGTTGTGAAATGCCGTTATCAACATTGGTTTCAACTTGTTCATCGTATAGCTCAATGTCTCCAAAGTAAAGACTGTTGGGCCTGGACATCGATGTACTTCCTTGTCTCTCCGTATCAACAGAGCCAGAATCGATACTAAAGATAGATACACAAATATAGTTACGCTCCAATAGGGCTGGAAAACAAGTCGATTGACATTAAATATTTACCAAATAAGTGGAATCTACGACGGATGTTGAAAAAAAAAACGTTACGTATATGCAGACGCATGTTGAAAAAATTAGTTACATATATGCAGAAAATGTCTTTGGTGTTCGTATAAGATGATGCAATTTAAATATGTATATATAGTATTTTTTTCGATTACACTCAGTGTAAATCACGTTAGCGTCAACATTTGTAATGAACTCCATGAAAAATCTCTCTGTTTCGCTTTTACTTTTTTCCCTTCTGTTTAAACTCTCTCTCTGTCTCTCTCTCTGTCTCTCTCCCTCTCTCTCTCTCTCCCAACTATATATAGGTCTCTATTAGGCACATTTGCCTAGTTTCCTTTAAAAACAATATCATACAGGTAGTTTCGTTCTGCCTTGGGAGTCCTTAATCAATTTGGATAGAATGGTGGATGCTTCATATTGCCAATACTCACAATGCAACGGCACTAAAAATAAGACACGCCACAAAAAGAAGCAGAGCCAATGCAGCAAGTAGTTCATGAATAATGGTGAAAAACGTGTAGTTGGTGGGGTGGATAGGACTTTCATTTTCAGACGGAATGGCTGTGAACGGATTAAAGACATAAAATAAAAAAGAAAGATTATGTTTTCATGTTATTAATTTTGCTTTGTTCCGGTTGAATCCGAAATAAGCTACACAAATACAAACAAATAGATAAATAAAGTACTACGAAAAAAAAAAATTAATATATTCATTTCATCTTCAGTCAATGCCAACAGTTTATAAATATTTACTGTCTTAAAATGTTGGTATTCTTTTTGTTTTGGAAACAAGGTTTCTTTAAATAAATATTAGAGAAGCATATGCAGCTTTAAACTTTAGAAAAGAAAACGAAATCCAATTTTCTAGTTCCAATATTTGTGCCTTTGGTCCAGGAAAATGCCAACCGGTGACTAACTGACAAGAGGTTGACTCCATAATGACTCTACATTGGCTCATCGCTCACAAAATGTTGACTAAGTGGACACGATTTTGACTCCTATTTATACTAATTGTCATCAAATCATCCAGAAATGGAGTTACACAAATCACGCGGGGATATTCTTGGCACAAGTTATTATTAATTGGCTTTAAAATAGCTACCAATCAGAACAAAGGTAAAAAGGTGTGAAGAAATCATCCCCATGCTAGGGCTATATGGGAGTTTCCAGAATAATCTAAACCACAGACGTTCAAGGATAATTTTCTCAGAGTGCGAACTATATTCAATAAACAAAACTAAGTTGTTAGTCTTAAATACATACATTGCACATCTCAATAAAACATCTTACGAGTAGATCTAGTAGATCCGCTACCCACAAAGTTCGTATTTATAAAGAGTGAGGAAGTCAATAGATCAAACTACAGCATAATGCATTGTAGCGTTCAGTGACAAACGTCTTAACTGAAGTAGGCTGCTTATGTGTTACATAACATACTTTCACTTCAGTGGCCGTGCGCATGAAAAGGTCCCAAAGTTGGGCGGCGCCCAAGCTCTATTTTGGCTTGGGCGATCCCAACTAGGATCTACCCAAGATTTGGGACTGGGCGCGGCGCATGAAATTGTCCCCGACAAGTGCCCAGCTGGGACGAAGAAAATGTAAACGAACACACTTATTTTTAGTAACACCACGATGTTCATTTTTATTGCTTGCAGAATAAAAAATCGTAGCAAATCATGGCTACGAAAGATTTTTGCTTCACTCATCTTGAAATTTCCGGGCATATTGAAGAATTTTCTTGCAATAAAGAAAACCATCAATCAAGGCTAAAAACAGTGTCAAATTTTAAATGAAAAGCAGATATTAGGAAAATAATATTATTAAAAATGAGTAAAAGCTTTAGCTAGATCTAATCTAGTTTGAAATCTATTCTCACTTTATGTTACTTTGTGTCTAGAGACTAGATCTAACTCTTCCGCAGATCTAGAAATCTAGTACTGCAATTAAAATCAAACTAATTCCTATAATTTTCCCTAAAATTTAGATCTCTTTTATGTAAGAATACGCTCATTTTTATAACTAGATCTAAGCAAACAAATAGTAGATCTAGATCTACGTGACTTGTGCTACCGTAATTAAAACGCAATTCCGGATTTGAACATGTAACCTTTATATCTTGAAAATCACTTGTTTGTGATTAAACCAATCATCATAGAGGCTTAAGACTTTGATAAAATGGACCCACAAATGAAAAAGCCTATCATTGAGTAGACTTAAAAGCATTGGTAGACCCTCTGTTTGAGCTCTAGTCAAAGATAATAATGGTAAGAATTGTTAACAACCTTTATGACGTGATCTAAACGTGATCCAGATTGTAAATTATAGATTTTAAAGTTGTAAATGCTAAATATCATTGTTCAAGGTAAGGAAAGAATCAGTTCTATTAAAATTCTTAATTATTGGTCTGCCAAATATATTTGACGTGAACTTGAATAATACTATGGTTCAGTTTGCGGGCCCCAGCACAATAATATATTTACAACATAATGAGTTAATCAAATGGAGCATTACAGAGTGAGCCTAAAGAGTACTAGTTATCCTATGTGACCAAGTGACCACTTAGTCATTAGAGGCCATGTCTTGAATTACATGCAAAAGAATTATTTATACTAAAACATTATCATCATCATCATTGTTTCTTTCTCTTCTTCTTCTTTGTCTTGTTTTTATTCTTGTTCTTTCTCTTCCTCTTCTTCTTCTTCTTCTTCTTCTTCTTCTTCTTCTTCTTCTTCTTCTTCTTCTTCTTCTTCTTCTTCTTCTTCTTCTTTTTAGTATTATTATTATTACTACTACAGGACTGGATCAAGCAGTTCTGAAAAAAAGGTTGGGGGGAGGGGGGGTGCTCAGAATTCTCTTTGGTCCAATCATCGAAGTGACGAAGCCATGAGCACATGTCTTTGCAGCCTCGCCCCCCCCCCCTTTCCACACCCAATAAAAAAACCCCAAGAAAAATGGTGCAAATCTGTGCGTTTTGGTGAATTTTTGCAGTGATTTTGAAGGTATTCCAAGGCATTATTTTTGTATTATTTAAGAACAAGAATAAATCCAAATAAAAAAAGCAAAATCACCACACTTGGTAATTATAAAAGACCCAAAATGGACGCGTGTGTTTCTGTAAAAAGTGTGAAACAGGTCTAAAAGGAGACAGGCACACAACTTTATAACTCTGGGACTAAAGAGAGAAACAACACAAGTATGAACAAGAAGAAAGCGTGAAGATGCATTGTCCTTTACTGTTTTGTCATGGAGCACAACATCTCCATTACCACCACCACCACCACCACCACCAAAATCATCATCATCATCATCATCATCATCATCGTCATTCACCGTCATCATCGTCGTCGTCATCATCATCACCATCTCCTATTTTCTTCTTAATCATCATCACCGTCATCATCTTCATCGACATTGTCAACGTCTTTTATAATATGAATATCATCGTCCTCATTATCATTATTATTATTATTATTATTATTATTATTATTATTATTATTATTATTATTATTATTATTATTATTTTATTTTTTTTTTTCCTTTTTTTTTGTAATTTGAGTTCATTTTAAATGCAAGTTAACAATTTTAAATTATAAAAATTACAAAAAAACAAAACAAAAAAAAAACAACTTTGTTTGAGAAATCATAAACACATAAAAGTTAAACTGAATGAAATAATTTATTTTGGAAATAATCAATGCAGAACATGAATAATCACTGCGTATAAGATTTATTAGGTCTAAGATTTTGGAAAACTCAAACCACTTCAATATGGAATGTTTCAGTTTCATTACAATCAACACGTTAAAAAAGTCCACCTCAGTAATTGAAATTGAATTCAATATTTTTTGTTTTGTAAAAATTATTAATGATATAATACATATCTCATAAATATCTAACATCTACTTTTACTACTACTGCTGCTGCTACTACTACTACTACTACTACTACTACTACTACTACTACTACTACTACTACTACTACTACTACTACTACTACTACTACTACTACTACTACTACTACTACTACTACTACTACTACTACTACTACTACTACTACTACTACTACTACTACTACTACTTCTACTACTACTACTACTACTACTACTGCTACTGCTACTACTACTACTACTACTACTACTACTACTACTACTACTACTACTACTACTACTACTACTACTACTACTACCACAACTACTGCTGCTACTACTACTACTACTACTACTACTACTACTACTACTACTACTACTACTACTACTACTACTACTACTACTACTACTACTACCACTTCTATTACCACTACAACTACAACTACTACAACGGAAATTATCAAATTTATGAATCACTCAAAATCATTTTTTTATTTCTTTAGTAGTAACATAAAATTTCTCATGAACCCAGACATGACGTGAAACATAATTTTTTTCGCTGAATCGCTGTTGTCTTCGGCTGACAGGTCTTGCTACCCGGCTTATTCTTCTACCGATGATAGATATGTGAACTTTGAAAGTATACCTCGTGAATTGAGAGCTTCCGTCGTAAGTTAAAAAAAGAAGAGAAGAGCCGCAAGGATCTGTAACAAACATGATAAATGTATAAGGTCATTACTGGGTCGTCTGAATAATTATATCATTAGCTTCAAAATATTAAACGTATACAGTTCAAAGTGACTATTGAATTACATACAGACAAAAATCTTTTGATAAAACATGCCACTTCATTCGCTGTGAAACCCTTATGTTATTGTAAATAAATATATACCTACCCACCTCTTTTACTTTATTCCTTGATTGAAAAGAAAGCAAGCCATGCCTCATTGATACTTAAAAAGTTATTATCAAATGCAACTGTACTTTTAGTCCTTTAACTAATAATATGTAGGAACTTTATGCATCTTAGCTCATGAGCATCCAGCAATAATCAATGTCTATAACCTCCGGCCTTTTTCAGTCGGTGGGTCACTTAATCAAAATTTAGACTTGGGTGATCGATAAAATAAGAGAAAACCGTCACAATAAAAAAAAATTCCTAGGTGCAGATTTTCAAAAATTAATAATATAATATAGCTTCCCCGCACTATAGCTCTAGGTTTAGATCTAAGAAATAAAAAATAAAAAATGACGATGAAAGATCTAAGTACTGTATTAAAAAATTGATATATTGGCCCGCTTTTCATTTTCATGTTTTAGCCAGATTAGACCTAATTTTTTTACTTACATCTAGATTCTAGACCTTGCTTTGTAAAGGGCCTCTTAACCGTCTATATAAGTACGGTATGCTTGTTTTTCAACGACATGTAGATCTAATATAATTATAATCTGTTTATGATGGTATTTCCAATGGGATAAAGATCCGTTTTACTGAATCTAAATCTAGATTGAGATCTTAATTTTTAGTTTTATTTCTTAACTAGATTGGTAGTAAGTTCAATGCAAATTGAAATTTATATTGAAGTTTTTAATCCCGATTCAGTCTAAATCTAGTTTCACCTGAATACAACAGAGCAGGTTACCTTTGCGATTTGCTAGCTGCAAATCACAGCTTTATCTCCTCCGCTATCCAGAAAGGTTCTTGACTTCGAAATCTGTACCTTGCATGTAATTTATCATCGTTATAGACATCAAAGTGGTTGGTATTATGTCGAAAAATTCGGAATCGTATTTCTCTCGGTCACCGGTAATTTTCGTTGATAATGTCCGCCATTGTTGGGCCGCAAATACAGATCTTGGGCCAACCCCATCGACCGCCCAAATTTTGGGACGCACAGCAAGTGCCCAAGAGCTTGGGAACATTTCATGCGCAGCTCCCATCGTCAGTAAGGGCCCAACTTGGGCACGTGTGCTAAGTTAGGCGGGAACTTGGTGTTGGGACCATTTCATGCGCACGGCCACAGGACTCCACTGAAGCCCACTTCCTTATTTTGACAGGTTTTTTTTGAGACATGATGCTCTTTACAGATGTAATCCTATAGGATGTTTATTCAGATGTAATCCTATAGGATGTTTATTCAGATTCAGATTCAAAGCATTGTTATTATTATATTGAAATTGAACTTTACACCAAAACTTGATTAATCTGACGTAGCACTTTTTTCATTTCCGAAATAGGACTGGGTATAGAATGTTTGTTAACTTAGTGTTGACGTTAAATAGAGGCTATCTCATAAAGTAATAGGACAAAAAAAAACCTTAGATTTCCGCCACAGTATTTTGATGACGTATTTTAACTATACACATTCGTGCACTCACTTGGATCTCGACATTTTCAGTGATAGAGTAGCCTATACTTGAACCACCTGTTTTTTTTAATTGTCAGCATTCAAAAGCCTAATAGTGCGATGGCACATTTGTTGGTACATTCAGAACTGTTATTTCACTGCAACCGAAGGATCAATTAAATGCCCATTTTTTTGCATTTGCCAAAATATTCACACATTCCGGAACAAATGTAATAAAAAAATATTGAGAAGAATTGCAAGAAGTGCTAGGAAATTTTCAGGCCCAGCTTTGAGAAAAGAGACTTTAAGTTATTTCTTTCATAAAATTGGATGTTATTCATATCGTCAGGAGAGTTTTCGATGAAATTGTCATATGTTCTTGGAAATTTATTCAAAAGTTTAAATGCCTACAGTTATTTAAACTATATTCTTACTTTTGTTAGTTTTGTTACTTTTGTCGCTTCCATAACCAGCTGTAGAACTATGTAAACACATTCCATTGACGTGGTGGCAGGCATGGTTTGGGCCTGTGCAATTAGTGCTGCATTTGTAAGAACAATTTTGTCCATAAGTCGAGATTTGGCAGACTGAAAAAAGAAAGATTAATTGCAGTTTTCTATCAAGTAGGTCTTTTGTAAGCATAAAATAACGCTTAAATTAGTAATAATATGAAGAACGCATTTAAATGATCCCTAAAGCTTTACTTTTAAAGCACGTATTTAGGTGATTTAATGAGTTTGTATATATTATTAATACTTCATTGTCCAGACCGTAAATTCGCTTTTTTCTTCTTATATTCTTAACATTGATAATAGCAAAATTGCTCTTTTTATCACTTATTATGCGACCTGCAGCTTTCTTTTAAAAAAAATTATAGGGTGTCCTATACATTTCACTGCAAATACGACATGATATAAGGAAGAGCTTTTTGAATGGCTGTTGCGGATTTTTTTCTCATAAATCATCCAAATAGGAGTAGGATGTTTACTCAGGCCAAACAAGTTTGAACTCGAGTAAATATATATATACTTTTAAAGACCTTGTGTTAATGATAACCTCGAAGAATAATCTAAATTTGGTTCATGATCTATGTCCAGATTCTAGTTTCGTAAATTGTTTATTAGCTGGGAAACTGCTTACATCCCAATCAACATAGGTCCAATTTCTATGTTTCTATGTTAAACATTTTGTTTAGATATAATGCATTCCTAACAAGTTTTACATTCGTCCACGTAAGAAATCATGATGACTGCGTTGTGAACATTGTTGTACCAACAAATTTTAAGGGTTTCTTGACTTGTGTATCAACTTATTATATTTAATGCACTCACTTTCCTTTTCAGACATCTACAGAAATGAGATATGTTATCTAATTCACATTTTTAATAAAATCGATTTACTTCCAAATCTAGATCTATGTTTTGAAAATCCCACTTATGAAATCGTCCAAGCAATATTATATCTTAGAAGTAAAAGAGTATTCTGTTTGTTTTTTTTTTTGTTTTTTTTTTTTTTTAAAACATGATTGAAAGATAGCACTATATGTCGTTATTTCTATAACACGTTTGTTCTTTTAAGTAAGAATGGATCAGGTTTCTATATATGTATATACATAATATTTTATGACAGTGTAATGCTCATTTTTGAACGAACAGCAAAAATTGAGTGAACTTTAAAAAATATTTTTTAAATATATTCTTACTTTCGTTACATCTGTCACCCATATAACCAGCTGTACAGCCGTACAAACATAATCCATTGACATTGTCACAGGCGTGGTTTGGTCCTGAGCATCCAATACTGCACTTTTTTGAACAAAAGTTTCCGTAAGTCGATTTTTTACAGGCTGTGAAATAGAAACATCATATAAAGAAAGATGACATATGATTAGGGAGACTGCGTTTAAATGTACCCTTAAGCGCTCGTAAGCCCATCATAACTATCATTTTCTTAGGATTGGCATATTTTTAAAATTATACATAGGCTAAAGTATATTTACTTAATTTATTTGATATTCTTACTCATGTCACACTTGTCGCCTTCAAAGCCAATTTCACAGCCATGAAGACATTTTCCATTGTCGAAGTAACATGCGTGATTTGGTCCTGAGCAATGCACGCTGCACTTTTTTGAACATTTATCTCCATAAGTCCAATGTTTACAGGCTGCAAAAAATTGGTAAATTTTTTTCTATTAACTGAGTTTTTGTTTATTGTTCACGTAGGTGTATATGAAGCTTAATGTAATACTGACTTAGCGGGGAGGGAGAGGGGGGGGCACAATAAATTAATCCTCTAGGATCACGACAACATATTTTGTAAAGACTTACATAACTTATTATCCTTAATATTGTATACCTTTTCAGTTAAACTTTCCAAAGATACAAAAACGGGCAAGTAATCTAACTGAGCGCAATCTTCTATCAGATGGTTCTAGACCGTCTCGTGAAGGAGATAATTCTAAAAATTCAAGACTCTCAAATATTTGGCGTTTGTAGAAAGCGAACTGACTTGGATCCTGACTATTTTGGTTTCAGCGATTCTCCACCACATGTAAATGACCCAAAAAACTGATGCACATCGCTACCAGCACTATTGATACGAAGAGCAGTAGAGATGGTTTGCCGACTTTCAGAGATCGAGGCCGCAGACTATGACTGTGTTAGGTAAGTTTTACAAAAGAGGTTTAACCTGAAAGAAGACGACTATAGGCAGCGACTCCGCCCTTGTGCAGACAAGGAGGGAGAAAATTCCAGATTGTTTATTCGCCTAAGAATAAACTTGGAGCAATGGATCAAATTGACAGAAGCGCAGGTCCGAAACGTGGGACCGATTTGTGTATATTTATATCTGCGGGAAAAGAAACTAGCTGACTTTGATGAAGTGGCAAGATCAGCTGAGCATTTCCTCGCGACCATCAGACGACAGCTGAGCGAACGAGAAAAATCAAGATGTTATCAATGCGCAATAAACCCTCCCAGTTTCCACAATGAAGAAGAATTCATTTGCCGCATTTGCAGAAAGTCTGTCCACACT
Organism: Elysia crispata; assembly: GCA_033675545.1. Classification (NCBI taxonomy): domain Eukaryota; kingdom Metazoa; phylum Mollusca; class Gastropoda; family Plakobranchidae; genus Elysia; species Elysia crispata. The sequence continues at coordinate 49,503 of JAWDGP010007049.1, read as the reverse complement.
ACACATAGTTGCAGAAATAAAGCGAACGGTAAGTCAAGCCGAGTTAAAAAATCTTATCACTCTTGAGAGTCAACTCTCCGAAGAAATGGCTGTCCCAAGCTGAGGTTTGATAGGAGCAAGCTTACTTCATCCAAGAGAGCAGGATCGGCACCCGAGCGCGTTATAGAAACCCTAAAAACAGCATCAGGAGAGAAGGCAGGAACAGCGGATACCAGATGCAACACAAGAACCAAACTTTCTTTAGTCCGCAACAGGAAAGATAGTTACAGCCATCGTAGACTGTGGAGCCTTTTGCGGCTAGAAGTCGGCTGAGGGGCTGAACCCTACCGATCGTCAAAAGCCTTGTTGGAGATAAGACAATGGACGTGTTAAGAGACAAAGGTAGTGAGCGCGTAGCGGTGTGTCGTGTGTTAGTTGATGATCATTATTGACATAAAATGGTTCTTTAATTGTCAGGAACACCAATACAGTACAGCTGGAGGAATACGCCAGTACTTCACACGCATACAAGACGCCCAAAGGTAATCTTATTGCGGTAACTGTGTTCAAAACCAAGATGATACTTATATGACAACTATGGTTGGTGCAGTGACAACGAGAGCCAAAAAAGACAGGAGATAAAGCTAATGCCACTAAGGTTACCAGATGAACTGAAGCACACAGGAGTAGATCGGGGAGGGATGATAAGACTCCAGCAATATGACAGTCTTTCAGAAAATGGGCCACACAGGAATGTCTGAAAACCGTGCAGGTAGAGCATTATTTTTCGAGAAAATAGACGCAATAGTGTAAATGAAATGGCAATACCCGCGGAAAGGCTAACGAACGACAGGTCTTTCTCCCAGAAAGGCTGAGAAAGTACGTGATGTGAGTATTCAATGATACAATCATAGCAGGTCACCTTGGAATAACGAAGGCCATGTAGTGATTAGAGCCCTTTCAAACGTGTGGACGTGGATCTCATTGGACCAATAGAAATATAACAAAAAGTGATATAGGGTAATGATAATTTTCGACGTGATAGTTTATGCAAGGAGATATCCAGAAGATATGCCGTTGACAAAAATCGACACTGAAACTGTAGCTGACGCGCTCGTAGATATTATATAATTATCTTGGTATCCTAGAGGAAAATCGTATTCACAGTTCATCTCAGACTTCATGAAGGAAGAATGAAAGCATCTTGTTGTTACACTTTTTACATCTACACCGTATCTCCCGATGTGCAATAGCCCGCTCGAAAAGTTTAACGGCACGTCGAAGAGAAGATGTTGAAGAGGCTGTCAGAAGCCACAGGAGTGGCACAGGTATATTACCGCTCTTGTTCCCTTGTTTTTGCGTTCAGGGAAGTGCGTCACTTATACCCCGTCGAGCCTATAAATGACAAGACTGTGAAATGACCCATACACATACTACGTGAATTAAGGACCCAAGACATTAATGAACAGGAATTAAAATCAAGCTATCATTACGTGCTGAGCCTACGGGAGCGCCGCAACGATACTTTGAAATTAGCCAATGAACAGCTTGAACTGTCCCGAGCGAGGCAGACAAAGTTACTTTGACAAGATAACAAAGGCTAGGATTTTCAGTCTGGTGGCAAGGTGATAGTCCTCTTCTAGACTAACACAAACATTGTATTGCTACAATGGAAAGGACCCTTCAATTCTATCTCCACAGTGGGTCCCAATGATTTCAATGTCAAGACCAAGGGAAAAACAAGTCGTTGCTTGCAAATATTCCTAAGAAATACTTCTTTAGAGATGACGATACTGGTCCAAGAGTAGCTGAGATTTCCAAACAGACGCCAGATGATCTCAACGTTCCCTCATGTGTGGCCGTGGTTGAGTTGTACGAGGCAGATGATTGACATGATCAAAGCATTCAGACTGGTGATGAACCAGTCTCCGAAGACCTAGCCAAGTTCAGTACTTGGAGACGGAAGAAAGATGTCAAGTTCGATGAAACCCTCACATCTGACCCAAACCGGGAGCTGCAGCAGATGGTCGAGGGGTTCAGCAAAATCTTCTCATATCATTCAAGCGACACTAATCTGGCTGAACACCGGATCAACCTCACTTCCAACGAACCTAGACACCAGGTTTCGTATCCTATACCATACGCCCTACAGCCATCCTTATTCTCTCAAGAAAGAGCTAGAGCGGATGGTGGACCTAGGGATTCATTGTGATTCACCATACGCATCGCCTTTGATCGTTGTGAAGAAAGACGGATGTAGTCGCATCTGCATTGACTTCCTACGTCTCAACATGATTACAGTCATCGATCTTCAAAACGTTTCTTCGCCAGAGAAGACAATTACTACTTCAAGCTTGGCGTGATCAAAGATAATAACAAGACTGCTTTCCTTTCAGGACGAAGGTTGAACAACTACGAGTTCCTGCGGATGCCATTCGGGATTTTGAGCTCCGATATGACCAAGACATGAGAGGAGCACCTGCAAAGAACTCTTCAAGTGTGTGACTGCGGTAAACCCGGTTGCAATATCATCAAAGGGGAACAGGGACAACACAAGCAATTTTTCTTGGAGCACCTCTTTGGTAGGGGGACGGTTCTACCTCAAGACTGAAATCTTGAGAATGTGAAAGACGCCCCCAGTCCGAGCACCAAGGAAGAGATGCCAAGGAGGAGATGGAATTATTTTTAGGTTTAGTCGGTTATTATTAACCGTTCATACCCAACATTGCTGCTATAATTGCCGAAGAGAGGTTTGTGTGAAGAATTCTAGGAAAGAGCATACGCTGTATAAAAGTAAGCGAAGCTAGCAAAAATGTAATGATGCTCGCTGACGTGACTCAAGAGTTTGTTTTGAGAACACACGCATCTGATGTAGGGTTAGGAAACAGCCTGTTAAAGATGAGGGATGGGAAATTGTTCCCGTCACATATGCAAACAGCGAGCCACTAGATAGAGAAAAGATACTCTTTGATAGAGAGAGAATGTTTATGTATTGTTCAAAGTCTAAAAACTCGTCTTGTCTATTGATCAATGTTTACACTTTTTCTAAAGTATCCTTGTTGTAGTGCATATTAGTCAAACTTCCTCACCCTGTGTACTATATTCATAACATCTTATGCAATACGGTATCGATAACTTCCTTGTTCACCATCTTTCTTCTGATTGGTTGCTATTTTTTATTGTGCAGTAGACATTACGTCGTATCACGAATATTCTCCTATAAGTTATGGAATTCTTTTTCAAGATAAATCTATAAGATTTAGTGTAACTAAGAGTCGAAATAGTGTGATAGGCAGTCAGCCAACTTATATTGTGCATTGAATCAACTTTTAGTCAATTAACTTATAGTAAGTATTGATTAGATCTGTAGTCAGTCAACTTATGAGTATTGAATCAACATCTAGTGAGTCAACTTATTGTGAGTATTTAGTCAACCTCTAGTCAGTCAACTTATAGTGAGTATTGAATCAACCTCTTGTCAGTCAACTTATTGTGAGTATTGATTTAACTTCTAGTGATTCAACTTATATTGAGTATTTAGTCAACCTCTAGTCAGTCAACTTATAGTGAGTATTTAGTCAACCTCTAGTCAGTCAACTTATAGTGAGTATTTAGTCAACCTCTATTCAGTCAGCTTAAAGTGAATATCGAATCTACCTGTAGTCGTCGGTAAATGAAACTACTGTATATGAAAGCACTGTGTTTATTGTTTGGTTAAACAGTTTCCAATTTTTACAAGCGGACATCGACCTTATTTTCTACGGACAATTCGTGTAATTGGCTGTTTATATTTTCATACACCTAGACAAGAAGAACCAAAAAGATCACCAAGTCTGTTACACTTCTACTTGTATGGTATTCTCCAATCTCCCACTTAGTCCTAACACAATGCTTATATCATTACTTTTCATCAATCCTATTTTAATATAACATAAAATTATTTGCCTGGTACGCACAACTATACCGCTAATTTATTTCGTGAGTTCCTTTGTTCTGATCGCTTGCTATGTTATAGCAGCTTTGCACATTCTATTGCATCGATCAAGATTACTGTCGTATAAATTAAGAAATTCTTTTTCCTAGCCATCGATGAGATTTGTATAAATAAGAGTCATAATCGTGTGAAGGATAGTTAGCCTCTAGTCAGTCAACCTTTTGTCCGTCATTCTTCTGTCAATCAACCCATTGTTCAAGAACCAAATTCCGTTTTTGATTTAATTAAATTTCGAATCAAGTAACCAGCATTTAATTTTATTGTTCGGATTAATTAATCATGCAACTGAATTTCTTTTTGTATATTTTATGTTCCTCCTCCAGTCGAGTCGTATGATTGGCTGGGTATAATTTATTTGATAAATCTAGACATACGAAGCCTAAAATATTCCTCGATCTTTTACACACATGTAAAGTTGACATTGATTGCTCACTCAATACAAAACTTAAAGAAAATTGTTTCTTTTTCTTGAATTAATTACAAATACAGCATTATGGAAGACGGCTATAAAAAATACAGAAAAAACTCACTAATTTACATATCAATATATATATGTATATATATATATATATATATATATATATATATATATATATATATATATATATATATAGATATATATACATAACGATTCTGTTTAAAAAAAACCCAATAAAAAGCAAAAAAACAAACAAATTCGAACAAAAAAAAAATTCTAACTGCAAAATACCTGTTCTGAACAATAGAAGTAAAAAAAACCCACACTGTTCCAATTCGTAATAATTTGCAAATTGTAAGGAATAGATTTTTTTTTCTTCTTCTTCTTCTTCTTCTTCTTCTTCTTCTTCTTCTTCTTCTTCTTCTTCTTCTTCTTCTTCTTCTTCTTCTTCTTCTTCTTCTTCTTCTTCTTCTTCTTCTTCTTCTTCTTCTTCTTCTTCTTCTTCTTCTTCTTCTTCTTCTTCTTCTTCTTCTTCTTCTTCTTCTTCTTCTTCTTCTTCTTCTTCTTCTTCTTCTTCGCGTTCTTCTTCTTCTTCTTCTTCTCCTTCGCGTTCTTCTTCTTCTTCTTCTTCTTCTTCTTCTTCTTCTTCTTCTTCTTCTTCTTCTTCTTCTTCTTCTTCTTCTTCTTCTTCTTCTTCTTCGCGTTCTTCTTCGCGTTCTTCTTCTTCTTCTTCTTCTTCTTCTTCGCGTTCTTCTTCTTCTTCTTCTTCTTCTTCTTCTTCTTCTTCTTCTTCTTCTTCTTCTTCTTCTTCTTCTTCTTCTTCTTCTTCTTCTTCTTCTTCTTCTTCTTCTTCTTCTTCTTCTTCTCCCTCTTATTCTTCTTCTGTTTTCTTCTGTTTTAGAAAGCAGACTTTAAAGTCTTCTTTTATATGTTTCTAAATATGTATGAAAGTTTTTAATGGATAAGAAAATCACGTTAATAATTTAAAGAAATCTTAAAATTGTCTTTAGTTACTTTGACTTATGATCTTACTTGTGTTACATCTTTCACCTAAGTAGCCGGGCTTGCAGCCATAAACACAGGTTCCATTGACATTGTTACAGTTGTTGTTAGGTCCAGAGCATCCCATGCTGCACTTTTTTGAACATAAATTTCCGTAAGTCGATGTTTTACAGGCTGTGAAATAGAAACATCAAATAAAAAAAAGATGACATACGATTAGGGAGACTGCATTTAAATGTACCCTTAAGTGCTCGTAAGCCCATCATAACTATCATTTTCTTAGGATTGGCATTTTTTAAAAGTGATACAAAGGCTAAAATATATTTACTTAATTATTTATTTGATATTCTTACTTTTGTCACACTTGTCGCCTTCAAAGCCAATTTCACAGCCATGAAGACATTTTCCATTCTCGAAGTAACATGCGTGATTTGGTCCTGAGCAATGCACGCTGCACTTTTTTGAACATTTATCTCCATAAGTCCAATGTTTACAGGCTGCAAAAAATTGGTAATTTTTTTCTATTAACTGAGTTTTTGTTTATTGTTCACGTAGGTGTATATGAAGCTTAATGTAATACTGACTTAGCGGGGAGGGAGAGGGGGGGGCACATTAAATTGATCCTCTAGGATCACGACAACATATTTTGTAAAGATTTACATAACTTATTATCCTTAATATTGTATGCCTTTTCAGTTAGACTTTCCAAAAAAAAAAACAAAAACGGGCAAGTAATCTAACTGAGCGCAATCTTCAAACACATGGTTCTAGACCGTCTCGTGAAGGAGATAATTCTAAAAATTCAAGACTCCCAAATAACTGGCGTTTGTAGAAAGCGAACTGACTTGGATCCTGACTATTTTGGTTTCAGCGATTCTCCACCATATGTAAATGATCCAAAAAACTGATGCACATCGCTACCAGCACTATTGATACGAAGAGCAGTAGAGATGGTTTGCCGACTTTCAGAGATCGAGGCCGCAGACTATGACTGTGTTAGGTAAGTTTTACAAAAGAGGTTTAACCTGAAAGAAGACGACTATAGGCAGCGACTCCGCCCTTGTGCAGACAAGGAGGGAGAAAATACCAGATTGTTTATTCGCCTAAGAATAAACTTGGAGCAATGAATCAAATTGGCAGAAGCGCTGCAGTCAAATGATGCACAATGAGAGATTGTTATTAATTCCGTAGCGCAGGTCCGAAACGTGGGACCGATTTGTCTACATTTATATCTACGGGAAAAGAAACTAGCTGGCTTTGATGAAGTGGCAAGATCAGCTGAGCATTTCCTCGCGACCATCAGACGACAGCTGAGCGAACGAGAAAAATCAAGATGTTATCAATGCGCAATATACTCTCCCAGTTTCCACAATGAAGAAGAATTCATTTGCCGCATTTGCAGAAAGTCTGTCCACACTACACATCGTAGCAGAAATAAAGCGAACGATAAGTCAAGCCGAGTTAAAAAAATCTTATCACTCTTGAGAGTCAACTCTCCGAAGAAATGGCTGTCCCAAGCATAGGTTTGTTAGGAGCAAGCTTACTTCATTTCTGAAAACCGTGCAGGTAGGACATTATTTTTCGAGGAAATAGACGCAACAGTGTAAATAAAATGGCAATAACCGCGGAAAGGCTAACGAACGACAGGTCTTTCTCCCAGAAAGGCTGAGAAAGTACGTGATGTGAGTATTCAATTATGCAATCATAGCAGGTCACCTTGGAATAACGAAGGCCATGTAGTGGTTAGAGCCCTTTCAAACGTGTGGACGTGGATCTTATTGGACCAATAGAAAAATAACAAAAAGTGATATAGGGTAATGAAATTTTCGACGTGGTAGTTTATGCAAGGAGATATCCAGAAGATATGCCGTTGACAAAAATTGACACTGAAACTGTAGCTGAGCTGCTCGTAGATATTATATAATTATCTTGGTATCCCAGAGGAAAATCGTATTCACAGTTCATCTGAGACTTCATGAAGGAAGAATGAAAGCATCTTGTTGTCACACTTTTTACATCTACACCGTATCTCCCGATGTGCAATAGCCCGCTCGAAAAGTTTAACGGCACGTCGAAGAGAAGATGTTGAAGAGGCTGTCAGAAGCCACAGGAGCGGCACAGGTATATTACCGCTCTTGTTCATTTTTTTTTGCGTTCAGGGAAGTGCCTATGAATGACAGTACTGTGAAATGACCCATACACATACTACGTGAATTAAGGCTCCAAGACATTAATGAACAGGAATTAAAATAAAATCAGGCTATCATTACGTGCTGAGCCTACGGGAGCGTCGCAACGATACTTTGAAATTAGCCAATGAACAGCTTGAACTGTCCCGAGCGAGGCAGACAAAGTTACTTTGACAAGATAACAAAGGCCAGGCTTTTCAGTCTGGTGGCAAGCTGATAGTCCTCTTCCAGACTAACACAAACAATGTATTGCTACAATGGAAAGGACCCTTCAATTCTATCTCCACAGTGGGTCCCAATGATTTCAATGTCAAGACCAAGGGAAAAACAAGTCGTTGCTTGCAAATATTCCGAAGAAATACTTCTTAAGAGATGACGATACTGGTCCAAGTGTAGCTAAGGTTTCCAAACAGACGCCAGATGATCTCAACGTTCCCTCATGTGTGGCCGTGGTTGAGTTGTACGAGGCAGATGATTGACATAATCAAAGCATTAAGACTGGTGATGAACCAGTCTCCGAAGACCTAGCCAAGTTCAGTACTTGGAGACGGAAGAAAGATGTCAAGTTCGATGAAACCCTCACATCTGACCCAAACCGGGAGCTGCAGCAGATGGTCGAGGGGTTCAGCAAAATCTTCCCATATCATTCAAGCGACACTAATCTGGCTGAACACCGGATCAACCTCACTTCCAACGAACCTAGACACCAGGTTTCGTATCCTATACCATACGCCCTACAGCCATCCTTATTCTCTCAAGAAAGAGCTAGAGCGGATGGTGGACCTAGGGATCCATAGTGATTCACCATACGCATCGCCTTTGATCGATGTGAAGAAAGACGGATGTAGTCGCATCTGCATTGACTTTCTACGTCTCAACATGATTACAGTCATCGATCTTCAAAACGTTTCTTCGCCAGAGAAGACAATTACTACTGCAAGCTCGGCGTGATCAAAAGATAATAACAAGACTGCTCTCCTGTCGGGACGAAGGTTGAACAACAACGAGTTCCTGCGGATGCCATTCGGGATTGTGAGCTCCGATATGACCAAGACATGAGAGGAGCACCTGCAAGTGTCAGATGAACTCTTCAAGTGACTAACTGCGGTAGACCCGGTTGCAATATCATCAAAGGGGAACAGGGACAACACAAGCAATTTTTCTTGAAGCACCTCTTTGGTAGGGGGACGGTTCTACCTCAAGACTGCAATCTTGAGAATGTGAAAGACGCCCCCAGTCCGAGCAGCAAGGAAGAGATGCCAAGGAGGAGACGGAATTCTTTTTAGGTTTACTCGGTTATTATTAACCGTTCATATCCAACATTGCTGCTATAATTGCCGAAGAGAGGTTTGTGTGAAGAATTCTAGGAAAGAGCATACGCTGTATAAAAGTAAGCGAAGCTAGAAAAATGTAATGATGCTCGCTGACGTGACTCAAGAGTTTGTTTTTAGAACACACGCATCTGATGTAGGGTTAGGGAACACCCTGTTAAAGATTAGGGATGGGAAATTGTTCCCGTCACATATGCAAACAGGGAGCCTCTAGATAGAGAAAAGATACTCATTGATAGAGAGAGAATGGTTATGTATTGTTCAAAGCCTAAAAATTCGTCTTGTCTGTTGATCAATGTTTACACTTTTTCTAAAGTATCCTTGTTGTAGTGCATATGTAACTAGACCTAGCTGGGTGGATATTCCCTTAACTTACTTAGTTACTACTACAATAGGACCCACTAGTCTAGTTATCTATAGAATCTCAGTGCTTCTTCCTACTCTAAGTAATTGCAGGCCCTAATTGGTTATGGTAGCGTGCCTAGCAGCCGTGCAATACTAAAGAGTTCACACTCTTGAGTATTAGTGGAGTACTAAGGCCACTGTTCCCTAACTAATATGAGTGGGTGTCGAGACTTGACAAGAACAGAATAGCTACACTCCAGAAAAGGAAGAACACGAAAGAGAAGAAGTTAAAGTTACCACCTATAATATGTTTATTCCACGAATACTCAATTATTAATGAATTAAGGCAATTCTCAAAGGATAAAATACAAAATACAAAGATGATCCCCAAGCAATTACGTAATAAAAGACTAACAAATGGTCAAAATAAGCGCCAAGAAGATACTCAAGATAAAGTGCAGATGTTATACTAAGATCAGATACTAAAACAAAATGGCCAGAATACTAAGTAGAAGATATTAACAAAATGGTCAGAACAGAAGATACTAAGAACTAAACAAAATGCCCAATAAAAATGTCTAATACTAGATTCTAGATCCAGTCAAAATGGTCGGAATAAAAATGCCTAATAAAAATGCCCAATAGTCAGCCAACGCCCGAGTCACGGTGATAATCACGTAGAATTAAAACAAATGATAATCCAACACAAGTAGTTTTCACAATAGTTCAATAATATCCACAATAACTTCTCACTAAAATTCCAAACAATACTACTGGTGCTATCCAACGTGGCCTCCAGATACTCCAAAAAGATACTGACAAGGAGTCTTTCCGAGCTCTACAATTTATAAGTACAAGCTCAGTCGGCAAAGTCCCCCTTCAAAGACTTCCCTGGTTTCCCAGTTCGTCCCTAGAACAAGGGTCAATGCCGACCGAGGAAAATCTACTCCGTCGAACGGAACAAGCCGTTTCCCCAACTAAAACATCACCCGACCGAGATCATAGAATCAACGGAAGCCATCGTTACATCTACGTACGATTCCAGCATCCCCCGATCAAAGTACGTCCAAAGCCGACCGAAGAAAAGCTTCTCTGGCCAGCTGGACAGGAATAAAAGAACAAAGTATCTTCCGAATTATTGAAGAAATAGGAATTAACCGCTAGAGGGGCGGAGACTAGTTTCCCGCCACTAAACTAAGTCTACTAACAAGCTAGAAGCGCACGTGGCTCCACCCACAAGCTCATAATTGACACAATAAAGATCAGTTCTAAAGGCCTACTGCTTATGCCACAAATAAATAAAAGATCTATACACGCCTCCCTATACATCTTAGTCAAACTTCCTCACCCTGTGTATGTGCATACTTTTGGCTAACGGATCGACTTCGATATATGTTCATATTAATTTATCTACTTGTATACTGTTTTCATTTGAAGCCTTAGAACACTGTGAGAAAAGTTTACTTTAAAGTGTGTGATCGAGATACTTCTTGCCTCTTATACTTAGTCCTAGCATAATCATACTTTGATCTCTTTTTTGACCATAAATTGATTGGATACTATATTCATAACATCTTATGCCCTACGGTATCGGTAACTTCCTACGTCACCACCTTTCTTCTGATTGGTTGATATTTTTTATTGTGCAGTAGACATTACGTCGTATCACGAATATTCTCCTATAAGTTATGGAATTCTTTTTCGAGATAAATCTATAAGATTTAGTGTAACTAAGAGTCGAAATAGTGTGAAAAGCAGTAAACCTCTAGTTAGTCAACTTATATTGAGCATTGAGTCAACTTCTATTCAATCAACTTATAGTAAGTATTGAATTCATCTCTAGTCAGTCAACTTATGAGTATTGAATCAACCTCTAGTGAGTCAACTTGATGTGAGTATTTAGTCAACCTCTAGTCAGTTAACTTACAGTGAGTATTGAATCAACCTCTAGTCAGTCAACTTATTGTGAGTATTGAGTCAACCTCTAGTCAGTCAACTTATAGTGAGTATTGAATCAACCTCTAGTGAGTCATCTTATAATGAGTATTGAATCAACCTCTAGTCAGTCAGCTTAAAGTGAATATTGAATCTACCTGTTGTCGTCGGTAAATGAAACTACTGTATATGAAAGCACTGTGTTTATTGTTTGGTTAAACAGTTTCCGATTTTTACAAGCGGACATCGACCTTATTCTCTACGGACAAGTCGTGTAATTGGCTGTTTATATTTTCATACACCTAGACAAGAAGAACCAAAAAGATCACCAAGTCTGTTACACTTCTACTTGTATGGTATTCTCCAATCTCCCACTTAGTCCTAAAACAATGCTAATATCATTACTTTTCATCAATCCTATTTTAATATAACATAAAATTATTTGCCTGGTACACACAACTATACCGCTAATTTATTTCATGAGTTCCTTTGTTCTGATCGCTTCCTATGTTATAGCAGCTTTGCAAATTCTGTTGCATCGATCAAGATGACTGTCGTATAAATTAAGAAACTCTTTTTCCTAGATATCGATGAGATTTGTATAAATAAGAGTCATAATCGTGTGAAGGGTAGTTAGGCTCTAGTCAGTCAACCTTTTGTCCGTCATTCTTCTGTCAATCAACCCATTGTTCAAGAACCAAAGTCCGTTTTTTGATTTAATTTAATTTCGAATCAAGTAACCAGCATTTAATTTTATTGTTCGGATTAATTAATCATACAACTGAATTTCTTTTTGTATATTTTATGTTCCTCCTCCAGTCGAGTCGTATGATTGGCTGGGTATAATTTATTTGATAAATCTAGACATACGAAGCCCAACATATTCCTCGATCTCTTACACACATGTAAAGTTGACATTGATTGCTCACTCAATACAAAACTTAAAGAAAATTGTTTCTTTTTCTTGAATAATTACAAATACAGCATTATGGAAGACGGCTATAAAAAATACAGAAAATACTCACTAATTTACATATATATATATATATATATATATATATATATATATATATATATATATATATATATATACATAACGATTATGTTTAAAAAAACAAAATAAAACAAAACAAAATTAGAAAAAAAAAATTCTAACTGCAAAATACCTGTTCTGAAAAATAGAAGTAAAGAAAAACCCACATTGTTCCAATTCGTAATAATTTGCAAATTGTAAGGAATAGATTTAAAGTCTAATTGATAAAAATTCCGTTTAAAACCATCGTAAAATTAAAAAAAAAACACTCACAAAATATGCAGATTCTAATTAAAATCTAACGTTAGTACCATGAAAGAAAGATATTTGATCATACATTATATTTTCTTCTTCTTCTTCTTCTTCTTCTTCTTCTTCTTCTTCTTCTTCTTCTTCTTCTTCTTCTTCTTCTTCTTCTTCTTCTTCTTCTTCTTCTTCTTCTTCTTCTTCTTCTTCTTCTTCTTCTTCTTCTTCTCCCTCTTCTTCTTCTTCTTCTTCTTCTTCTCCCTCTTCTTCTTCTTCTGTTTTTTTTTCTGTTTTAGAAAGCAGACTTTAAAGTCTTCTTTTATATGTTTCTAAATGTGTATGAAAGTTTTGAATGGATAAGAAAATCACGTTAATAATTTAAAGAAATCTTAAATTGTCTTTAGTTACTTTGACTTATGATCTTACTTGTGTTACACCTTTCACCTAAGTAGCCAGGCTTGCAGCCATAAACACATGTTCCATTCACATTGTTACAGTTGTTGTTTGGTCCAGAGCATCCCATGCTGCACCTTTTTGAACATTTATCTCCATAGGTCGAGACTCTACATACTGTAATAATGAAATATGATTGTTGGCAATGAGTTATTTGTTAGGTAGGCTTATTCTTAATTAATTTGCGTTTATTATGAAGCTTAAATTTTTTTTTTAATGGAAACAACATTAAATTATGCACTCAAGTGGCTCTAGGTCTATAACTAAACTATATGTTTGTAAAACATATTCATACACTATTTTACCGACTTTGTGTATTTTTTTATATTTTATAGTTCTATGACTTCGATATTTTTAAAATCTTTTTGGTCGCAATTAAACTCATATCCATTTGTGACACTGTAAAGAAATGGGGCCGTTTTAATTTCATCGCACATTATTTTGTGATTGCAGCGACATATCACGATAACCTACCCCCTACACCCCCCACCCACCTGTACGCAGCAAATGCACGGCATGAGATACTGTACCGTGCCGTTCCGTGCCGTGTGATCCATTCTTGTCTAGCTTCTTTTCGGCACATACGTGCCGTCAACCTCGAACTGATTCTGTTCGTTAAAGTAAAATCGTACACGGCGTGCAGATATTTAGACGTCAATTATATGTTTGTGATAAACTTTCCCGCTAGATATCAGTGGGTACTACTCTCTGGGACAAGGGAAATTCACTGAGGCAAAGGGGAGTGTGGGAAGGGTGGAGATGGACAGGGAAAGGAAGGGAGTGTGATTCGATAATTGAATGATAATAACAAAGAAATCAACAACAAAAATTTATGCACTCCTCACAACCCAGACCGTAACTAATGGTAGGTATGTTTTAGGCATATGCTGTCAATCAAAGAACAATCACCGGTCAAAGGTCAGTAAACTGATTACTGCATGTGTCCATGTCCGTGTGTGTGAGTTTACAGGGGTGCCAGGGAGTGTTATGGATCTGCGCTTTCAGGAGCTACTTGATGTGGCTCAAAAGTCAACGCCAGCATTCAGTGCTTGGTCCATATATTTAACTTTCGGCCTTAATATCAGGACGAGCCACGGGACTCGATACTAGAGGGGTAGTAGAATATCGAGTGCACAACAGCAATAGACTAGGCCTACGTCTCTGCGAGACAAAGTTAACAACCCTCTTTCTCAATTTACACGGTACGTAACTAACTGTCTCATGCGAAGAATTATTTAATGACTGCGTCAGAACTAGACTCTCGAAATTCCATGCCTTGGGAATCTTTAGCTTCATGAACCTATCTTCTTCTCCCTTCTCTTTGTTTCATTGCATGCAAGTTTGCCAGTAATAGAGACCATTGAAAACTATAGGACATTGTATAGGCGGGTTCATTATGCAAATGAGATATATGATCATACTCATAACTGCAGGACTAGAGAGTTGGATTGGCCTTTAAAGTCAGACACTGACATTATTTTTTTATGTTTGTTCTGTTGGGTTGTGAAATAAAAAAGCTTTTATTTACCAGCTTAATTATACTGCAGGCCTAATATAGTTGTGTACGTGTTAATAACTAATTTAAGACCTATTCAGTGTTTGAGAGCTTATAAATTGTATCAACTATTACATGTATTGACTTCAATTACACCGCTCAATGCTGTGTTACTGCAGAGCTACTTGTTTAAAACGGCTATTCTTATTGTAGGCAAAGTGGAACATCCGGTTTCGGAATTGACCTCACTCATTCGATCTTTGTCTTGTTCTCGGTTTATCAACAGCCTTAAATAGACTTGATCTTCGTCGCCTCCTGGCCTTCGTCTCACTTAGCAATGTTTGTTGGAATATTAGATATACGGGTATATATTTCTTACAAAAGGATTGCTGCTTAATAGTTAATTATTTTACGAGATCAGATTTTTTGGTCATATTTTACGTATATTTTTGCGTGTAATGTTGGCGTCAAATTAAAATACTACTCTTCATTATTTTACCTGCGTTTTGATCACTACTATTGCAACTAGATTTTATTACAAAACGTGTAATTCATTGTCTTGATTGTATGTCGTGGAAACTTCGTTTCTCTGTCGGTATGCATTTGGTAAGAAAAGTTTTATAATGGTGTTTGTATTTTCTTTCCGGGAAGATTTTGTCCATCTTCTGGTTGGTTAACTTCTACAAGTTTATAAAGTTTAAAATTGGGTTACTCTTGATTGATGATGGTTGACCTCCATTTAAAGTTGTTTCCATCTACTTTAAAGGATTCATTGTAGGGTTAAACTTGTTTTGTAACACTAATAGTTGACCATACTTTTTAATGTTTTTTAGGCTTTAAAATTTTGTTTTATGAAAGTTTTCTATAATTATACCTTTAGCGTTTTACTTTTTTTTTTAGGACTTTCAATATTTTTCTTGAAAATGTTGCCTCTTAAGTCCTGTGTATTATTTTTATCTTTTGGGTTATGCTTTTAGTGTTGAATCTATCAGTGCTCTGCTTAAAGTTGGTTTTGATAATTCAGTCTTTTAGCAATTGTCTAACTAAGATATTAATCGAAGTTATTGGATTGTACAAAGTGTGTAAATCTGACGTTGCTTTATATTTTTTAAATTTGATTTTCACCAGTACTACCATATCCACTAAACAATAAATCTATTGCAAGCTTATATGTGTGGTTTTACTAAGAAATGTGTAGTCACAGAACTTGCTTAATGTATTTAATAGTTTTCTTCAATAGCGAGTCTACTCGACATTTTTTTATATATTAGTATATTTCTTGTGACATTTATATCCATTTAGATAACAATATTGGCCATTGCTTTTCAAGACCAAGGGATTTGCAGTATGTGTAGTGGGATAAACAGATTAGATTTACAGTTAAAGATTATTCTGATAATATATCAAACAATTAGGAAATGCAATTGCTCAAAAGCAGTTGTGCCACATGTGCGCATAACTGTTATACTATGATTCCACTCTTATTGCCTATCTTCATTAGCCAACACATGATTTTAAAAAATCGTATTACATTTATTATTATACATACATTTCATACATAATAAAAGATAAATGACATATGCTGAAGTAATTTGTTTGGCCATATGCAGTACTGGTTTTTTCAAATATCTCCCATTATTCCTGCAACATCCTTAATACAGTTATGTTGAGAGTTTATTCTTTCGTTGATGAGCAAAATCATAGTATCTTCCTGCATACATATTTTCTAATTCTAGTTTTCATACCGCATACTGTATATATTAGATATATATATATATATATATATATATATATATATATATATATATATATATACAAACAGTAGTTAGTTAGATAGATAGAGAGAGAACGAGAGAGACAGAGGTCTTGAGAGAGAGAAAAAGAGACACACAGACAGACAGAGACGGAACAAGTTCAAAGCTAGACAAAAGACTGCGAGATTGAATCCAGATGCCAAGATCGCTTTTGCGAATCTGAGGCAAATTCTAGATTCTGAATACTGAAAAATTCATTAAATTTGCTAACCTAATATATTTTTGCATCCTATTAAATTTTCTGTGGCCTCTGATTCTGCGGGCGCAATTGATAATGGCATGCGTTTCAATATGAGAACTTCTGTCTCCATGGTTGTCTATTTTCTTGCCCAGCTTATTTCGAACTTTTTGATAAAAATATTCCCATATCTATAATCATAACATTACAGCTCCAGCTCTTTATAGATTATTCCTTTATATGAATGTGTCTTCGTCGTATCCAAAATTGTTATTAACTTTTTTTCGTTCCTATGTGAAACGCCTTTAAGGATGACAATTTTTTCTTTGCTATGTTAAACGCCTTTAAGAATGACATTTTTCGATGCTATGTTAAATACCTTTAAGGATGACTTATTTCGATGCTATTTTAAATGCCTATAAGGATTACCTTTTTTCGATGCCAAATTAAACGCCTTTACGGATGACTTTTTTTCTTTGCTATGTTAAACTTCTTTAAGGACGACATTTTTTTCCTTTGCTATGTTAAACGCTTTTAAGGATTTAGACACTAGGAGCGAAATAATCTCCTTTGCTTTCCACATGATTGTTACAGACGACGTGCATCATTGGAAAAGGTGATTGTTCAATTTTGTGAGAAGTAAAGAGGAGCCATTTGACTTTATTTTATCCTCCAAATAGACCCTCTTGAACCCGACACCTGAGCCAGCTTACTCTTAAAGTTTGAACATATTAATAATGCAGAGTTTGTAACAAACTACATTTTACATCGTTTAGCCTATGTAATGATTGAACTGTTTTGGTTTTTTTATGTTTTTAGGAGCCGTTTCTAAACTTTTTTTTTTTTTTTCAACTTTTAGATTGATTCATAATATATTTAGCATTATTTGCTTTTGCTATTTTGACCTTGATAGAATTTGAAAGCTATGTTTTCTTAAAAAAGTGTCTCTGTTTTACATTAATTTGGGCTTCAGAACCAGATATTATATTTATTGACTAGCTAGGGATGCACCTTAAATGTTAGAAATGATACAAAATTTCATATATTTCCCTTATGATTAAAAGTAAACGGAATGGAATCCACGCCTTTAAGGCTGGCACCAGCTCCCCTTGGTCGAGACTTCATTGCCTTTTGTTAAAAAGTGAAGATGGACCATTTGACTTTGTTCTATCTACGAAAGAAACGATTGTGTACGGTTTTGGATTGGCGCTTCCCATCCATCATCGAGTCCAACGGTGACATCGGTAAGCCTGAGAAACACTCTCCGCTTGAACCGACCAGAAAGGATATATATCTTATCTCTCCTGCTTGAAAGATGAAGCAGAACCCGCCGACTGTTCAGAGGAAGCGCTTGCTTCCAGTAGTGACTCACATGAAACAGTAAAAAAAGCAACATGTTTAAGGAAAAAAAAGCTGAACCACAGAACTCGCCGAGGCATATAAAGATATTCATAAAATTTAATTATTGTTTACCTGTTCTGCATGCAGATCCCATGTAGCCAGCTTTGCATCCATCAATGCAATAACCCGTTTGTCTAAAACAGTTATTGTCTTTTCCAGCACATTCAGGACTGCATTGCATTGTGCAGTTATGTCCGTACATCTGGTTAGAGCAAACTGTTGACCACGATATGAAAATAAAAAATGTGATAAATATAATGATATATCAAAAATTATTGTTGTTACATTGATTTCAGTGAATACTAGAACATACGTTTCAAGCTTGTTAGATGTTCTCCTTTTCGTCCTTCTACATTTTCTGTTAGTCCGTTTCCATTGTCGGAAAGTTCAATTTATTAATATGCAAGGAGACTTAGAAATTTAGAGGCGAAGCACTTACTATAACAAGGGGGGGGGGTCTCTAAAGAATCTCAGCTCCCCAATGAGTGCCTAACTAATTTTTTGTGAAAACATTTTTTTACCTGGAGAATATTCACAGATATAATCTCTTTTATTGGAGCAAGGCTCTGCTTTCCAAGTATATTGAGACCCATATGAATAATATATGCAGCCTGTGACTAGACCAAACGGATCAGTATTACTGTATTGTGGCTGGAAAAAGAAAAAAAAACCGATTCAGGCACATCATTAATCTTTAGGAAAAGATTTATTTTTTTATGAAGACACTTCTCTAAGCTTATCTAACTCTTGCAATAAACGAGTTTTTTTTATTTTATTTTTTTTCATTCACTTAAAATGTACACAGTGTACATTCCTCACTGTATTCGATTCATCCAGCCATCTATAGTTGCCATGAAGATTATCATTATTGTATCCGATCCACCAGCCAGTTTTGCTCACAGCCTCTACCTGTTCTGTAAAGTAAATGAATCGTATAAAAAAAGATGAAATGCAGGCTGATTTTAGCATGTGAAGCTCGAAGCTGTACTTTTTTAACTTTCAAACAATGGGAACATGGTTTACCTTAAATTATGCAAATGGTATAGAGAAGTTTGAGAAAAAGGAAAACGAAGTATTCTTAAATTAAATAATTTAAAACCACAGTGAAGTTTGAATTTTTGATACTAGCATAACATGATTTTAGTCTGATTACATTGTGAAACAAGATGAGATGATAATCTTCTCGAGATCTGGAAAAAATACATGTATCAAAATGTGTAAATACCTGAAATGAACTGCTCCTTTATCTGGTCGCGGATTGTCACCAAATCTTTCCCAATTAAATTTTGTTTACATTCAATCCTTGAAGTGATATAATCGAGGTTTGCGTAAAACAAGCGTATACATTTCTCAGAATGGGCGTGTGGGATCCATTCTTCTGGACAGATTTCTTCAGACAGTGAGAGTAGAGAAACACCGTGGAAATTGGGCTTTTTGTGAAATAGTTCTATTTCAACTTTTTTTTATGAATGCAATATATTTTTCATCAAGGGAAATTTGAAAGAAGAGGTGGAAATTATTATTTCTATTGTTACATGTAATACAAACAGGGAATTTACCAAGAATATATCGTTTAGGTAAAATACAACGCTTGTTGATGATAAAATGGTCTACTGCACTTCAAGCACATTCACTGTCTAATTCAGTAACCTTTTTATTTTGCATGGAAAGGCTTTTATACTGATTGCAGTTCACACGGATAGGTCATTTTGAATTTTTCATACACGGATGACAGAGTTGTTTTTTTTTTTTTAGACGTGATGCACAGATGACAAGATTAAAAAAACCGCAAAACAAAACAAAAACAAACGTGATAGTCCCAAAGCCCTGTTCAGTAGAGGGGGACTTAAAATAAAGGTCCCTAAGTAAAATCCTGACGTCAATTTTCTACTGATATTAGAATCTGCTAATTTAAAATGATAAATCATGGCAATCCATGAACAAACAAAAGATACAAAAACTTTCAAATATATCTAAAATTAAGTAATCTTCAACAAACAAACAAAATTGCGTTCTGCAGAGAACCTATTCTCATAAATTTGAATGGGTTACGATGAAGCGATTTGGTGACTGCTGCTTACTGCATGTCACGTTACACAGTTGATTTCTGCAAGTCGCAACAATATTTTTAATAATCCGTCAAATAGAGAAGACTTAGAGATCAAACAATTTTCTTAACCATTTTTTGACATGCGCAAAAGAATATAAATATGATGCAGTTCTAAACAAGATCCTGAAAAGAAATATAACTGCCAAATTAGTAGTGTCGATTCTCAAATAACCCCGAAATCTTCGGCTAGAATATCGGTCAGGACTCAACCGCTGGTCCTATTTTTTTTAATTAATCATATGTGAATGAGATCTATTTAAAAAAAAATACCAAGCAGACTAAAAATGGTCAACCTAAAAAAGTCAGCAAAATGAACGAATGAACCAAGTCTATTGGCAGCGCTGCTCGCCTCACTTAGATGGAATGATTTTAGTGTATCAAGCTGAACGACAGCAAAAGTACCCACATCTGGATGAACTACGACGTCATGAAGGATGGGACGAAGACTTCATACATCATACTGTTTTCTTCAAATCGGCTACCCTAGGGAGCGAATACACCGCCGAATGAACACAATCTGGCCATGCTAGAGTCTGCCGGCAGCAAAGCGGACCCACAGAACGTTTGTCAAGTCCATCTTTGCTATGGCCAGAATAACATGACTCCGTTGGATATCACTGGCTTTGAAAAGATGGAGCTCACGACTTTTGATTTTGCTCAGGGTAGCGGACCAGTTTATATTTCTAGAGATCAACTCATGGAATTCCCGACAGAGGAGAGTTTACTAGACAGCTGTCAGACGGAGTCTCAAAGGGACAAAACTGAGGAAGAAGAGGACGCTGAAATGGAGGAAGAAGGTAGGGAATCGGAGAAACCAGACACAAGCTAAGAGGCCGATAAAGAAGGCAGCGCGCACTGTAGGAAAACCCAAGCAGGAAGAAAAAGGTAGGCAAGAAAGAGAAAGGGAAAAAAAATAAAGAAGAAGACAAAGAGGAGGAAGAGGAGAAATAAGAGAAATCTGAGGAAGACTCGCAGGAGAATGTGCAATTGAAAAAGGCCAAAAAATAAATGAATCTGGTACAAAAAGAAACTAAAGCTGAAGCGGTAAAGAAGGCTGCCAAGAAAAGAAAAACAAAAAAGCCTGATCTATAATTAAAAGCGACATTTTCTTGACTGAAACGAACTTTATTTGTTTAATTTATTTTCCTATAAATAAAAAATTAAGTGTGTTACATTAACGGCAAACATGTTTACACAATGAGAAATTGCGTGGTTGCGATTTTATGAACGCAGAACCAATAGATTTTCATGATCTAAAAAAAAATGTCCATTCTGAGTTCATCCATGATTTCCAAAGACATCAATGTCTGCAGGAGATCTGTCGCCATAATGGTTCGACAAAGTTACAAGTCTTGCAAGTCTGACAGACTATTAAAATATCACTCACACGCGAATGTTACACTGTAAATCTATATTCACCCTTAGATTAGCAATACAAAAGATGGATAGGCCTATCTAGATGTTGAACCAATCATTCCTCGTCTACAGTTCAGACCTAAATCTCAGACCTTGAAGAGTATCTACATATAAACCTAAATCCTGAGTTGATAGTCTAAAGTCTAAAAAGAAAACTAGATCTTAAGTCTGAAACACACATGTAAATAAGATTTTAAGTCACCAACATACACTCTTCAAGGCGTCAAGTAATTTTCAGATAGAAAATAACGTCGTTTGTCAATTTTTGGCAGCATTTTTATCAGTATTTATGTCATTTCAAATAGGCGTAAAAATATGGGCAGTTCACCTGAACATGACTGCTGACTTGAAGGACGGTCTTCAGCCTGATCATAGAATTCATTTAGGGAGAGTTCGATGAGTGAGTAGTAGTAGGAGAAGTAGTAGTAGTAGTAGTAGTAGTAGTAGTAGTAGTAGTAGTAGTAGTAGTAGTAGTAGTAGTAGTAGTAGTAGTAGTAGTAGTAGTAGTTGTAGTAGTAGCAGTAATAGAAGTAGAAATAGTAGTAGTCGTAGTCGTAGTAGTAGTAGTAGTAGTAGTAGTAGTAGTAGTAGTAGTAGTAGTAGTAGTAGTAGTAGTAGTTGTTGTAGTAGTAGTAGTAGTAATAGAAGTAGAAATAGTAGTAGTCGTAGTCGTAGTAGTTGTAGTATTTGTAGTTGTAGTAGTAGTAGAAGTACAAGTAGTAGTAGTCGTAGTCGTAGTAGTAGTAGTAGTAGTAGTAGCAGTGGACGTAGTAGTAGTAGTAGTAGTAGTAGTAGTAGTAGTAGTAGTAGTAGTAGTAGTAGTAGTAGTAGTAGTAGTAGTAGTAGTAGTAGTAGTAGTAGTAGTAGTAGAAGTAGTAGTAGTAGTAATAGTAGTAGTCGCAGTTGCAGTAATCGCAGTAGTAGTGGTGGTAGTCGTATTAATGTTTCAGTGCGCATCTTCTCTTTCTGTTATTCGCTTTGCCTATGTCATTGTTGGGAATATTACTACAGTCCGATAATACTCGCGAGAATTACTTCCAGATCGCATTACGACACCACAGTACTGCTACCCAAGCGTATTTTGCCTTCTATCATAAAATAAAACTAATTTTGTCGCTTTACGTAAATCGCTCTCTCCAAATATACGAATAAAAATTGAAGATTTGCTGTTTTCTGCAAATTTCAGGTAACAAGAGTTGTTGTAGACCATTTTGTGGAAAAGTTCTTGCTAGCTGCAAATCGCATGGTGTAAACAGACCTTAAGACAAGAGTAGAATGAAAAAGTTAGCTAAAGATACAAACAAGTATATATGAACTAAAAAGAAAAAAAATAATGCCATAATACTTTTACTATTTTTAGAATTATAAAAAGGAGAAACATGTCTTTTTTTCAACAGGTATGATTTGATGAAAAGCAACTAGTCACCAATGAGGTGAAAGAAAAACATTTTTGAGGATTGAAATTCTTCACTTACAAAATTGAGCCTCTTTCTCTTTTACTGTAAATATTATTTTCATTTTTAAACGTTTTCCACAAGCTAGCTGTTATGAAAAAAGGACACTGAACTATTGTAATAATCAAAGTTTGTAAAGAAAAAAATATAAGGATTTGGATTGTAGACAAGTAAAAGATAATAATTTGGCTGAATCTGGAAGAGGAACTTATAAAGACAATAAACGCTGGCGTGACAGCTTAAAAAAAAGATAAAAGGAGCCAAATCGTTTGGAAAGTAATAATCATTAACGAAGAACAGTCGATATAATAATAATAAATAATTTACTGCTTTTTTATTTGCCGTTTCAAAATGTACTATGCTCTGTTTGGGACTAGTTATTCTATTCTAAGTTTTGTCAGTAAAATAGTGATATAAATTGTTTTTTCCGCAAGTAAATGTTCACACAATTTACAATTGTCTACATTTTCCTATTTTTAGAGAAAATGTATGTAACAGGAGAAAAGTTGATCTGGGATTTGCATATGACCTAATGCAAAATCGTGCTACTTCTTACGTTAAAGTAAAAATCACTTCCACAACTATGGAAATAAATGAAATTTTCAAATGAGTGAAAAAAGTGACTGTTGTTGGTGAGTTCCTATGAAAATCATCTTATCTCTTCATGAATTAATGAACTCTTTGGTTCTTTGTGAAAAACATGATTGTGTCTACCGAGATCTAGTCATGATTGTTTTAAAGTTTCAATTTTTTTTCGGAAATAGCATAGCCCTTTTGTTGCACCGTTAACCTCTAATATACCTTTTGCTAGATTAATATTTTGTTATATTATTCATACCTGAAATATATTTCTTTTCCTCTACTGCAAAACCTGTACTATAAACTGTAGAATAGACTTCACCGAAGCTTAATGGCTTCGAGGGCATAGAATAACATACAAGCCAATTCGCTTCATTGATGTCAATATAATTATAATGCTGAAATTGGTTTGATCAATTTACCTAAGATGACATGACTTAAAGAGTTTTATCCAACTGAAATTAAGGCAATATTTACTAAGTGTCGTATTTGACATGTTCAATACTTTTTGACTTTCAACTGATAATAAAACAAAAAAGCACTAAATCGTAAAATATTTAGGAACGATTTTTTTTACTTGGACCCTTTTCACACATAAAATTCCTTTTATCCACGCAGTTTTTAAAATCCCATCTTGATGCAGCTGATGGTTTTACATCCATTACTCCACATTGTTTCACGCTCAAAAGGGCCGGACTCGGATTTTTCCAAATGAAGAACGTTGCCTTTTTGAGAGAAAGTATTATTCAAGTTTTAAATTCGCTTTTATAATAATAAAATTATAACATGTTTGAAAAAAGTATATTTCTAAGCAAAATGACATCATAATGATTAAGGTGGGAAAGAAAATTAAATTCTTAGACTGTAAGGTATGAGATCAAGCCTCTTCTTTATGAGTCTAGAGCTAGACAAAAAGTGACGGTGGTGCCTTCAATGTAGCAACTATCTGTATTAATTAAAATATAAAAAACACTAAAATAAAAAAAAAGTGTGATAAACATGATGTAATTAAAGGCTTGTTATACATTGTACTTGTTAAATGGTCAAACATTTGCAAAAGTTCTAGTACAATAATCCACTCCTCATTTTTTTTCTTTTTTTTGTTTTGCAATTTTTAATTTGAAATGCTATTTTAAATTTAATTACTTACATTGATAACTTTTGTAATTTTCATTTCGATTTTTATGGTGTAATTGAATAGTTACAATTTCCTTGTCTAGCTATGCCATATACTTTGTTAATGAAGATTGAAGGTAGACTCTTTAAACCCTTGCTGTGTAAATAAATCTTAGAACAATGACATTTTTACTAATTTCGTAAAAAAAAAAATTCTATCTTTTAGGTTTTGGATTAAAAGTTCACAATCAGGTAGGTACAAAGGCATGTGCTTGTAAAATGTTTCGTAACTTAAAAGCTTTTCAGTTTCCTTTTTGCATGTGGCCTGAAAACAAGCATGAGCGTTTGATTGATTTTTAAGGATTTTGTTTGTCTTTTCCACTTCAAGTGAAACTGGGCGTATATTTTGGGTGTACATAATAATTTTTTTTTACATTATAGCTGGTCGTCTTGGAACTATGAATGTCTTTTTAACAACTTACGTTTCTTTTAATAATTAGGTGTTAGTCAAATACACTTTGTATAAGTTTTACTTTGAACATTTTTTTGTCAAATTTCTGGAGGCGCGCATCAAGTATAAATGAAATAAGAAGAGGAATAAAAAAAAAAAAAGAAAAAGCGATGCTTGATGAATTTTCAACTTTGATTCTGACTATAGTGTTTGGTATGTATTTCTTTTGTCTGAAATTGTTTGCATTTATTTGCGTTATTAGATTTCCGACCCATTTTCGAATATATCGGTCAATCCCATGGAATAAAGATTGAGAGCATGATAAATATATTCAAAAGTAGGAAAAACAAGAGTGTTTTATAATGAATGAATTACATCTAAATACACCACATTATCCGAACTGTGTACACTTTAAATTCGTCTGCACATATAACGAGTAATATTTAATTTCTTCAACTAATTATAAATAGAATTACTTCGTTGCGATCATCCAACCACTTAAGTCCACTTGTGAGTGTCCCTGACAAACCAATGTACAAATTGGACAAATTCATGGCCATGTCTAAAACAAATGCAAAAAATAAGATAAGTTTATTCAATTTCCGAAGTTTTTTTTTTCAATTACATGTGATTTACAATTAACATCGCCAACAATACATTTATCAAATCCATAAATACAGGCGACGGCTCTCGAGTCATCGAATAGCAACTGAAAGGGCATACACTTCCCGGCACCTTTGTGCACACACACACAAACATACCCACATGCCGTGTATCCACAGTCTAAAGTATCACACACATCCTTTGGCTTAGAGTCGGTTACATCTAAGAATATAGATTTGGGTGCATAGTGTAAAGGAAAAAAAAACTGTCCTGAGTCTTAATGAGCGGGGTTGGGCCTAGATAAAAGCGGTAGCAAAAGAACTTTTTAACACCACAATTAAAATCTATTTTAAAAATGAACTGACTTAAGTAAAAACTCTAAAATTTAAAGAATTAAAACAGCCATGTAGACAGAGCTGATGCAAAATTATAGGTAATGCATTTCAGATTAATAAAACGTAGGCTATTTATAACTTGAATCTGTCATTTTTTTTTAATTTACAATAATGAAAGTTATAATCTGAGAGTGCTATTGCAACTGAAATTTAATAAATATTAAACAAAATGCAAACAGAAGGAAAACTGACTATTTAATTAACAGAGAGCGGTTCCATTGAAAAAGTATTGACTCATTATTTTAAATAAGCCTTAGGAGCAGCAAGGTTTTAAGAAAAATACAAAGCAAAAAGAGAGGATGATTCTAATCCGCCAGAGCAGAGAAGAATGAAGAGACCGGTGAAGTTTGCATTAAAAAAAAATAACACCTCGCATTGATTGCGGTCTACTTCTGTGAGGACTATCTATTTTCACCTGTTTGTGTTTTTTTTTTTTTTTTTTTTGTTATCATTTCATTGCTATATCCTACTTCTTCCTCTCCCTCTCCACCTTTCCCCTCCTCAAAATTTCCCTTGTGTAGGGCTGACCCTCACCGCCAGAGATTCTTAGTGACTGCTGAGTGATGTCTCAAACAAAAATGTGTCGCCTACTTGTTTGCACGCCGCGCACGATATTATTTTTACGTATAGAATCAGTTTAATGTCGACGGTACGCATGTGCCCTTCAGAAGCTAGCACGGATCCAACGGCACGGCACGGCACGGCACAGTATCGCGATCCATGGATCTACTCGATGTGCCGTGAGAGTCTCTGCGAGCCGCGGGTAGGGTACCGATCCGTGCTGATAGCCCCAAAACTAACAGAGACCCTCGATAAACAAGCCACAACAGTGCGACAATGGAATAAATATAATTACAGTACTACGTTATATGAAAAAAAAAACAAAAAACAAAACAAAGCAAACGAAACTGCATATTACATTATCAAGACTAGCAATGATTATAAAATATTAAAATTTGCTCACTTGCAATTAAATCATTCTTTTCATGGTCAGTTATTCTAACCAAATCGGACCCTAAAGCCATGCAAGCTTGTCTTGCTCCATCCCATGTGGCTGTCGAGTTAT
>JAWDGP010007049.1:10000-15000 GCA_033675545.1 Elysia crispata | reverse complement strand
TGAGAACATGATTATTGAAAACGAAATAAAGTTTGCAATTTTATCCTTCTTATAATAATGTTTTTGTTTTTGTAAAGCAAGCCTTTTAACAAATGTCCAGAACCGTGCTATGGGAGCTCCCAAAAAGTGCGATAAAGACACATAATGAGTGATAGTGAGGACTATGACAAGGGCTTCTCTGCTGCGATGACATCTAGAGCCTACGCCTAACAGAAGTACCAATAGTACCAATAACAAGCAAAAGGCTCTGCTCACATGATTTCCGTCCCTTCAACCAATCAAGACGCAACAATCTGTGCACAACTAGGCAATCAAGGAGCTACTACCCTTATCCGCCTTTAAATCCAAACAATATGACTCCTTCATGATTTATGGCCCTCCTTCTTATCAAGACGACATGATACATTATCCTCTACCCTATGAAGACAATCTGATAATAAGAATGTTGTTGATCATGCCAAGAAGACAATCGGATTTTTTGATCTTCCTTTCTGTTAAAAACAATAATAATAAAAATAAACAATATGACTCCTTCATCACCCTTCAAAAATGGTATTAATCCACCCCCTCCATTCAATCTAAACGAAACAATGCATGTTCATATAGTTCCTCAAAAGACAATACAAATTTCTGGAGGAACTTTGAATCAGTACACTGTGAACTGTTATCCCCCTTACTATAAAGACGATATGATTCCTGCCGATTGTGCACCTGAAGACGCTATTAAATCTGGTCATCTTTCCAATCAGGGAACCTACAACTCTTGAGCTTTCTACCAATCAGACAATTGTTTTCTTGATGCTTCTCCCAATCAAAATAATAAGATTGATGAACCTCCTCCCAATCAAGACGCGCTGATCCCTGATCCTCTTCCTAAGGATGTAATAGATAGGCTATGGCTCCTGATCATCCGTCCGAGTAAAACGCTTTTACTCCTTATCATCTTTTCAATCAAGACGATATGATTTCTAATCTATTTTTTTAATAAAGACATAATTCTAATCCTACTTCCTATCCACATGCCATAATTCTGAATCTCTTTTTTTAACAAGTATATATTTCCTAATTCCCTTTTACCATGTATACATTATAAATCCTGATTCTTCGTATAAATATAAGTATATTTTAGAACTCCCTTCCAAAGAAGACGAAACAGTTCCTGGTCATCTTTTCTATAAATGCAAATGATTTATAATCATATTTTTAAAAATATTTAAGTCCGAATCCCCTTTCCTTTCACGACAATGACATTTTTTCCCGATCCTGCTAATAAAAACGTTATGATTCTTTATCCTCATTTAAATAAAGACGCCTTGCTTCCTTATCTTCCTTCGCATGAACATGAAAATATACCGAATCCATTTCCAAATCAAGCGGATATAACTCCTGATTACCAGACCTTTAATTTATATTTGACCTTCTTTCGAATTAAAAAGTCCATGATATCTGATCCTCCTCTCAATCAAACTCTATGATTCTGATCCTCCTCTCAATCAAACTCTATGATTTCTGATCCTCCTCTCAACCAAACTCTATGATTTCTGATCCTCCTCTAGATCAAACTCTGTGATTTCTGATCCTCCTCTCAACCAAACTCTATAATTTCTGATCCTCCTCTAGATCAAACTCTATGATTCCAGTTCATCTTCCCGATCAAGACGCTTTAATTCCCGACCATCCTCTGAATGAAGAAGTTCGGGCTGATGAATTTAGTCTTTCTATGTAGACATTCTTATGATTTCTTTAAACCTATCTCATAAAGATAATATGATTTATGACAGTCTTTCTAATCAGGACCCTCTAAAACCTCAAACACTTTCCTATAAAGAAAATGATATTCCTGGTTATCCTCCCAATTAATGATAACAGAACATCTTTTTAATCAATTCACTAATGTTCATGAAGAAACCATTTGTATAATGATACTAGTATCAATACTTTTATATATTTCTTACAAAGACAATAATATTTCTGATTGTCTTTCTAATAGAGAACCTCTGAATCGTGATCATTTAGAAATAAATGTTTTTGATCTTCATTAATATCAAGACGCCTTGATTCATGACTTTCCTTTCAATGGAAAAATCAGTGCGAAGTATGAGAAGAACACTCCTGTATAGACCAAATTTTCGAAAATCGTTTTTTTGGCTATTTTTAGTATCGTGATCACGATGCGCCATGTGTCAAAAGATGGGACCTGTAGCTTAAAAATTAAAGAAGTTAGCCCATTCCAACACGTGCATATTGTAACTTTTTTTAGTGATACACTCCTGTAAAGGATTGAACATGATTTTGCCCTTGCTGATTCATGCCATTTTTAAATGCAACACTCCTGTATGTGACGATACAGGAGTATTCCACAACTGTCTGACGAATTGGCTGTATCACCGACGGGTACTAAAATTTACCATACCATGGAGATACAGGATTTGAGCATCAAAGGCACTCCTTGATTTTCGCGCTTTGGCCTTAATGTCCGTTGTGCTCTATGTGGTTGCAAACTTTGTTTTCATTGTACGCATTTTTTCTATTTCCGCTTGTTGCATCAAAATTGCTGATAGGACTCTGTTTCTTTGATTCTAAGTATTGCTCCAATCGACACACAGGTAAATAAAGCTTCAATAAATGACATAAAGTTAGTATTAGCTTTTTAAATTCATTCCTTTTGTATTAAAATTTTCATCATGCAACCATAAATTTTAGTAAAGAAACAAGGTACCATCAACAATACCAAGTGAGTCTGCGAATGTGACCGAAATAACTGAAAACTCTGACCGTTAGAATAGGAAAAAGAAAAGACAACCACAGAAATGGTTAAATGAATGCGACCTCAAGAACAGTGGATGTGCCTCACCTCAAGTCGGGGTAAGGAAGTCGTTGCCAGAGAAATGGGACTACACTGTGACAGCTAGAAAAGAAAATGCTCTCAAGTTTTTAACGAGGAAGAAAGAAAAGACATCTTCAACAGTTACTGGAGTAGTGGGGAAGTAAACGTGCAGAGAGTTTATTGCTGGCTGTGGAAAAAAGTTAATATCGGAGCGTATGTGTCCAACAAGGTCAGAGTCGAGAAAAAAATTCACATTGACGTACAGCCTTTTCAAGAAGAACGATTGGAAAGCAGTTTGTAGAAAATGTTTTCTTAATACTCTAGGAATAAAACAGGACTTTGTCTATGGCGCAATAACAAAAGCAAATGACACCGGAATAATCTCTCAAGATAACAAACGCAAGCACAAAAACGACAAAAGGGCATCTCAAGACAACCTTGATGAGATCAAGAATCACATCAAAAGTTTTTCTAGGGATCCCTTCCACTATTGCCGTTATGATACATCTAAATTGTTCTTGGAGGCTGGCTTAAGCCTCAGTTCTATGTACCGATTTTACGTAGAATCGCAAAAGGTTGAGGGCAAAGACTGGGTAACTCAGTTCAAGTATAGAGAAATTTTTAACAGACTTCAATCTTGGATTTTTTGCTCCTAAAAAGGATTAGTGTGATCAATGCTTGTCCTACAAAGCCAATCCATTCCCATTCCAAGAACAAGGTAAACAAAAAGAACACCTGTTGAGAAAAGAAAGGCAAGAGATTACAAAGCTGCCATCAAAGCGCAAGCAGGCACAGATCCAAGCACAGCAGCATCCTGCTTCGATCTTCAGAAAGTTCTTCAATGTCCTCATGGTGAAGTATCCAACGTCTACTATAAGAGAAAGCTGGCAGTATACAATCTCACAATTTATTGTATGGTTTCACAAGATGTAGAGTGTTTTATGTGGCCAGAACACGTGTCATCCTGAGAAGCCAACCAAATTGCAGAGTGCTTGTGGCACTACATTGAAAAGCAGGTGGCTTGCGACAACAATTTTTTTTACATTTTTTTTCCTCACAACTACGCTGGTCAGAACCGGAATTGAATTGTAACCATGTTTTCGTTTGCCATAAAAAAATTATGCTCCTCTAGATAAAATAGAGCATTGTTTCCTAGAAGTGAGACACACACAAATTGAGAATGATTCAGTACACTCAGTAATTGCCGAAACGGCAAAGAAAATACCCGTCTACACACCAGAGCAATGGGCAACTGTATTCCGTGAGAAAGACGGAATAACAGACCTTATTCAGTCAAAGAAATGTCATCAGGTGACTTTTTTGCCTTCAAAGAAATGTCAAAAGGACTGAAAAACCTTGGCCTTGATGATGGACATGAAAAGGTTGCGTGGTCAAGAATCAGAGTCATGGCTTTCATCCGAGCAGACAAAGACGCGATAATCGTTCTTTATGGTTCAGGTTGCTGCAGGGTAGATCTGATGCGTCTCGCCCGCAGCAAAAGAAATTCTCATAACGAAAATTTTGTCTTTGATTTGCAGCAATTAGTGGAACCAGCTGGAATTACTAAAGATAAAAAGAAAGACCTTATTTCCTTGTGTACATCAAACCTCATTCCCCCTGCTCACCACTCTTACTTTCACAGCTTGCCCACTATTCCATAATCAAGTTTCAAAAGGCAGTATATTCATGCCTTTGTTTTGAATAACGCCACTGATCATACTTCAGTGAGTTTTTACTTTAATTGTTTCATGCTATATTTAACCATAGAATTCCAATTTAAGAAACAATTTTCCAATTACTGATGCGGCTTTAGTTTTGCTTGTCATATAAAGTTACTCAAAGTTTAAAATAGATTTCATTACAATGTTGACGTTGTATTTTAGAATTTTAATACATTGTAGTTAAATTGGTTTGACTTCATTCTGAAAATATTATTCAGAGATGCTAGACATTTACTTCATTTTGTTCAGGACAGTTTGGGTGAGCCTTTTAACAGCAATGGAATCTGTAGTCATTAAGTAGGTCGTTTATTAATTACATAAAGCATATTTTACTGTTTTAAGTTCTCTCTATCATAGTCTGTAACATTCGTGTATGTGCATATAATGCAGTTTCGTTCTTTAATGTGTCTTATAATTATGTTATTGGTAACACTCCTGTATGTGCCTATACA
>JAWDGP010007046.1:0-7500 GCA_033675545.1 Elysia crispata | reverse complement strand
AAGATACTAACAAAATGGTCAGAATAGAAGATACTAAGAACTAAACAAAATGCCGAATGAAAATGCCTAACAGTCAGAATAGAAAATATCGAACAAAATACCCAACAAAAATGCGTAATAGTCAGCCAACGCCTGAGTCCTGGTGATAATCACGTAGAATTACAACAAATGATAATCCAACACAACTTCTCAGTAGTAGTAGTAGCTTCCACAATACTTCAATAAAATTCAGTACGAATCATCACAAGAACTTCTCACTGTCCCAGTAAGTCCAAACAATACTTTTATCCGACGTGGTCTCTAGATACTCCAAAAAGGTACTGAAAACGAGTCTTTCCGAGCTCTACAATTTATAGTACAAACTCAGTCGGCTTAGTCCCCGGTCAAAGACTTCCCTGGTTTCCCAGTTCGTCGTTCAACTTCCCTAGAACAAGGGCCAATGCCGACCGAGGAGAATTTACTCCGTTTCCCCAACAAAAACATTTATTTACCCGACCGAAATCATAGAATCTACGAAACCCGTCGTTACATCTACGTAAGATATTTAGCATCTCCCGATCAGAGCATCTTTTAGTACAATTAGAAGTTTCCTTAAATTCCCAAGGTTCCCCAAATCAAAATACGTCCCAAGCCGACCAAAGAAAATCTTCTCTGGCCAGCTGGACAAGAACAAAAGAATAGATCGGCTAGTCAATGCAATCATTACAACAAAGTATCGTCTGAATCATTAAAGAAATAGAAATAAATCGCTAGAGGCGGAGACTAGTTTCCCGCCATTAAACTAAGTCTTATAATATTAAGAAGCTAGAAGTGCACTTGGCTCCACCCACAAGCTGATAATTGACACACTGAAGATCTGTTCTAAAGGCCCACTGCTACTGCCACAAATAAATAAGAGTTCTATACCAGCCTCCTTACATTTATTAAGTTAAAATCACATATGATAAAATCATTAAGGATATTTTTTATTAAAAGAGAGGACGTTTAGTATAGTGTAACTTAAAATTCGCTAAGGACTGTAGTTTTACAAATTGGATAAAGATTTTGTGTTATCTTCTATATAAAAGTATTGAGCAAAATTAGGCCCTTTTAAGATTACAGACGAGACTTTGTCCTACTTCAGTACCATGCTCAAACTCGCACAGCTGTTCGCAATCCTAGTATTGATCTTCGTTAGTTAACTTCATGCCGGTAAAGAATGAGTGGTGATATCGAGGACAATTTGGATGATTTGTTTTGTAAGTTGCAGAGACTTTGTGAAAAAATTCAAGCATCAGTGCAGTTTCAGTATCTTGTCCGATCAGATTATTGGAAACAGGGATTTGATTCAAGTATTCGTCTGGTAAAAAATTCCCAGATTTTTAAAAATTTAATAACCGTCGATGAATTTCTAGAACTAGCTATTAGAGGTTATATTGATAAAGGAAAAACATGATTGCATAGTGAGCTTCTGTTTTTGTATG
This sequence comes from Elysia crispata, assembly GCA_033675545.1. Classification (NCBI taxonomy): domain Eukaryota; kingdom Metazoa; phylum Mollusca; class Gastropoda; family Plakobranchidae; genus Elysia; species Elysia crispata. Next base: position 6,037 of record JAWDGP010007046.1, on the reverse strand, counting down.
TACTCCGATACAAAGTTAACTTGCTACGAATTTCATAATAACGGCTTGGGGCAGAATATAATTATGTTGTTCTCGAAAATTATATTTTAATTCAACTTTTACTAAATAATTTATATCCTGTCTGTTAAGTATTTTAAAATTACTTGTGCACTTTTGAAGAAAGTTGAGTTTTATATTTTATGCATGAAACTTTTAAAAGAATTTTTAAAAACATTCAAACTTAACGGAAACACTGAGTGAATTAAGAAGCATAACCCAAAAAGTATAAGTATAATTATTATTATTATTATTATTATTATTATTATTATTATTATTATTATTATTATTATTATTATTATTATTATTATTATTATTACCATTATTATTATTATTATTGTTATTATTATTATTATTATTATTATTATTACCATTATTATTATTATTATTATTATTATTATTATTATTATTATTATTATTATTATTATTATTATTATTATTATTATTATTATTATTATTATCATCATCATCATTATCATCATTATTATCATCATTATCATCATTATCATTATTATCATTATTATAATTATTATTATTATTATCATCATCATCATCATCATTATTATTATTATTATTATTATTATTATTATTATTATTATTATTATTATTATTATTATTATTATTATTATTATTATCATTATTCTTCTTCTTATTATTATTATTATCATCATCATCATCATCATCATTATTATTATTATTATCATTATTATTATTATTATTATTATTATCATTATTAATTCTAAAGATTAAAAAAATAAGAGGTAAACCTTCTCTACCCTTAAGCCAAAAGTGAGAGCAACAAAATTTACATAAAATAGCCGCAAAACAATTGACTACACAAACTCAATTTTTTTTCCTTTTAATCTAATACGCATTTGCCGCCTTTTAAATAATTTATACTGAAAAACAGTGCCATATCCTGTTAAGTTTTGAACAGTTCTTCGTTGAGAACTACAGACCGTTTTCCCCTTATTAGTTTTTTTTACAAATGTTAATGAAAGGCAGCTTCGTGGTTTTATTTGCAGGTATGTCTTTGTTTCTTCTCAATATATTTGTACCCAAAAGGGGAACAACAGTTTTTCCTTTAGTATGTACCAAATAGGATGATCAACAGTTTCTTTTGTTAGTATGTATCCAATAGGTCACAGCAAGCAAAATTTGTTGGCCCGGTCATGCTCACACAAAGTTTGAAACAAATCCTTATAACTGGTAAGATAAACGGAAATAAAGCGTAAAGTAGACAGAGAGCAAAGATCTAGAACAGCTCTAGGTAGATGGATTGGTGGAGGCAAAGGGAGGTAAAGGGATCCACCTGATTGTGAACTGTGAGGACTGAGAGTCATGGAGGGACATGGTAAACAAGGCTAATCGGCACGACACCCCATGGTGATGGCCCAATAGTGAATCAACAATTTTTGTCCAAGTTTGTATCCAAATGGGGACCAAAAGTTTTTTTTTTTTTGGTTATTATGTTCACAATAAGGGACCAAGGGTGTTTTGTTAGTATTTACCCAATAAGGGATCAACAGTTTATTTTTTAGTATATTATGCCCAATAGAGGATCAACAATTTTTGTTGGTATATACGCAATAGAAGATCAACAATTTTTTATTAGTATATACTCAACAGGGAATCAACAGTCTTTTGGAAGTATATTCCCAATAGAGGATCAACAGTTTTTTTTGTTAGTATATACTCTTAACGGGATCAACAGTTTATTTGTTAGTATATTATGCCCAATAGAGGATCAACAATTTTTGTTGGTATATACGCAATAGAAGATCAACAATTTTTTATTAGTATATACTCAACAGGGAATCAACAGTCTTTTGGAAGTATATACCCAATAGAGGATCAACAGTTTTTTTGTTAGTATATACTCTTAACGGGATCAACAGTTTATTTGTTAGTGTATTATGCCCAATAGAGGATCAACAATTTTTGTTGGTATATACGCAATAGAAGATCAACAATTTTTTATTAGTATATACCCAACAGGGAATCAACAGTCTTTTGGAAGTATATATCCAATAGAGGATCAACAGTTTTTTGTTAGTATATACTCTTAACGGGATCAACAGTTTATTTGTTAGTATATTATGCCCAATAGGAGATCAACCATATTTTTGTTAGCATATACCTTTTAGGGGATCAACAGTTTATTTGTTAGTATATCATGCCCAATAGGGGATCAACAATGTTTTTTGTTAGTATATACCCTTTAGCGGATCAACAGTTTTTTTGTTGGTATATACCCTTTAGCGGATCAACAGTTTATTTGTTAGTATATTATGCTCAATAGAGGATCAACAGTTTTTTGTTAGTATGTACACAGTAGGTGACCAACATTAATGCCTTTAGCATGCAATCAAAAAGGACCAACAGTTTTTTGTTAGTATGTACACAGTAGGTGACTAACAGTAATGCCTTTAGCATGCAACCAAAAGGGACCAACATTTTTTGTTAGTATGTACACAGTAAATGACCAACATTAATGCCTTTAGCATGCAAGCAAAAGGGACCAACAGTTTTTGTTAGTATGTACACAGTAGGTGACCAACAGTAATGCCTTTAGCATGCAAACAAAAGGACCAACAGTTTTTTGTTAGTATGTACACAGTAAATGACCAACATTAATGCCTTTAGCATGCAAGCAAAAGGGACCAACAGTTTTTTGTTAGTATGTACACAGTAGGTGACCAACAGTAATGCCTTTAGCATGCAATCAAAAGGACCAACAGTTTGTTGCTAGTATGTACACAGTAAATGACCAATATTAATGCCTTTAGCATGCAACCGAAAGAGACCAACAGTTTTTGTTAGTATGTACACAGTAGGTGACCAACAGTAATGCCTTTAGCATGCAACCAAAAGGACCAACAGTTCTTCCCTTCAAATGGGCCCAATTTGGAACCAACAGTTTTTCTCTTTGTATATACTAAGTATGGGAAAAACTTTGTTTTTGTATGAACCCAATAGGGGACCAAAAATTTTATGTTTTCTGAAATGGATCACCAATTTTGTTGTTAGTATGTACCCAACAGCTTAATATTTGCTAGTAAGTACCAAATAGGTGATTTTTGTTTTATTTAACATGTACCCAATAGAGGACCAAAGATTGCTTTCTTTGCATAGATTCTATAAGAGACAAACAGTTTTTTTTTAAGTATGTACCCAATATTAGTTCAACATTTTTTTCAGTGTTCAATCAATAGGAAACCAATGCTATTTTTGATAATATTAACGTCAAGGGGAGCCAACATTTCTTTTTTTTTTCGTATGTAACCGACAGTTTTCTATGATAATGAATAAAAAAAGAGGTCCATTAGTGTTTTTTTTTTGTTTTGTTTTTGTCAGTATATATCCAAAAGGGGACAACGGTATTTTCAGGATGCACTCAATAGTGAATGAAATAAGTGTTTCCTTTTTACCCAAAAGTGTACAATTTTTTCATAGTATGACTCCAACAGAGGGAACCAATAGTTTTCTAAGATTATGAATCCAATAGAGGATCATGTTTTTGTTTTTTTGTTTTTTTAGGTTTATGTGTGTACAGAAGGAGACTAACACTTATTGTGTAAGTAAAGACCATGTGCGATACCTATAGTTTTCTCTTAGTGTATACCCATTACGGTATCAACAATTTTTTCCTTGTAGGTACTATACAGGGGATCAAAAATATTTTCTTCGCATGCATTCAATAGGGGAAAAGCAATGTTTAGCATTTACCAAAAAGATGGGCAGGGTACATAAGAGAACTTTCGAAGACCATAGAAAAGATTACATGGCAATGAAGAGAAGTTTTGACGGTCCACCTGGCATGAAAGATGAGATCCGGGCAGCAATATGAAAGATGAATCTAGGCAAAGCTATAGGCCCAAATAGTTTATCAGTGGAACATTTAGATAAGATCACAGTATTACGCAATGAAATCTTTGACACAAGTCAGATTTCACTAGACATCTCCAAATCTATATTTATTGCTTGTTGAAATTTAATAGCAAAAAGGCAGAATTAATGGTCATCAGTCGAAACATTAAGTGTCCACTGATCAACATCTTTATCAAAGGGAATGAACTCAAGCAAAATGTTCAATTCAAATACTTGGGAACTTGAACATCAAGTGATGAACGCAACAAAACTGAAATTGTATCAAGAATAGCGTAAGCAAAAAAGAGTTTTCAGAGAATGACATCAATACTAACAAATAACCACATCTCGATTCAGACAAGATGAAGAGCCTTGGAGTGCTTTATTGAACCAATTGTGATTTATGGATGCAAGGCCTTGTCAATTTCAAAACAGATACAACAGAAACTGGAGGCAACAGAAATGTGGTTTCTTTTGAGAATGCTATGAATTTCATGGACTGCAAAGAAATCAGCGAAATAGTTTTACGAGAAGCTACACAACAAGATCAATCATAAATATAATACGCAAACGCAAAGCAACCTTTTTTTGTTCATGAGATGAGAACAGAGAAACTAGATCATCTTGTGCCAGCTAGAATGATCGAGGGGAAATACAGCACGGGAAAACAGCATGAAAAGATATTGGACGGACTAACAAAGATATTGGATGGACTAACAAAGATATTGGACGGACTAACAAAGATATTGGATGGACTAACAAAGATATTGGATGGACTAACAAAGATATTGGATGGACTAACAAAGATATTGGATGGACTAACAAAGATATTGGATGGACTAACAAAGATATTGGATGGACTAACAAAGATATTGGATGGACTAACAAAGATATTGGATGGACTAACAAAGATATTGGATGGACTAACAAAGATATTGGATGGACTAACAAAGATATTGGATGGACTAACAAAGATATTGGATGGACTAACAAAGATATTGGATGGACTAACAAAGATATTGGATGGACTAACAAAGATATTGGATGGACTAACAAAGATATTGGATGGACTAACAAAGATATTGGATGGACTAACAAAGATATTGGATGGACTAACAAAGATATTGGATGGACTAACAAAGATATTGGATGGACTAACAAAGATATTGGATGGACTAACAAAGATATTGGATGGACTAACAAAGATATTGGATGGACTAACAAAGATATTGGATGGACTAACAAAGTGGCTCAAAGTTAAGTATGAAGAGTGACAGAAGCACTGAACGAGACGAGGGATAGAGATGCGCGGAAAGTCATGATCCAGTACGCTAAAAGAGCGCGACACCTGATTGATTGGTTTGACTGATGGATTGACCCAATAGAGGGACAATAATTTTTGTTTTAGTATTCACCGAAAATATGAACACCATTTCTTTTGTTATTATGCAATAAATACGAGACCAGTACGAGACCAATGGGTTTCATTTTTGTTGATATGTACCTAACAGAGGACTCATAGGTTTTATTCTTTGTTACTATGTACCCAATACGAGACCAATAGGGACCAACAAGTTTTATTTTTGTTGATATGTACCCAATACGAGACCAATAGGGACCAACAAGTTTTATTCTTTGTTACTATGTACCCAATACGAGACCAATAGGGACCAACAAGTTTTATTTTTGTTGATATGTACCCAATACGAGACCAATAGGGACCAACAAGTTTTATTTTTGTTGATATGTACCCAATACGAGACCAATAGGGACCAACAAGTTTTATTTTTGTTGATATGTACCCAATACGAGACCAATAGGGACCAACAAGTTTTATTTTTGTTGATATGTACCCAAAAGAGGACTAATAGTTTTTTTCTTTGTTAGTGTGTACTGATTAGGGGAGCATGATTTTTTTTTCTTTGTATACATCTAAAAGTACACTAAAAGTTTATATATATGAATATATATATATATATATATATATATATATATATATATATATATATATATATATGTGTGTGTGTGTGTGTGTACTCAAAAGAGGACAAATATGTTTTTTAGTCTGTAGGCCTTAAAGACTCAACAGCTTTTTTTCTTTATATGCAAAAAAATTTAATTGAAAGAAACA
>JAWDGP010007045.1:7500-14106 GCA_033675545.1 Elysia crispata | reverse complement strand
GCACATGTATTGCTCAAATACAAATACAACAACAAAGAAGTACAAGTGCAACTACAACTACAACAAGGACAACTCACAACATGTAAAAGTACAACTATAACTACAAGTGCGACTACTACTATAACAAGTACAAGTACACCTGAAAAAGTAAAAGTACAACTACAAGTACAACTAAAACAAGTACAACTACAACTACAACAAGTACAAGTACAATTACAACTACAACAAGTACAACTACAACAAGCACAACCACAACAAGTACAACTACAGCAAGTAGAAGTACAACTACAACTACAACATATACAACATCAACTACAACAAGTACAAGTACAACTACAACAAGTACAAGCAGAACTTCAACTACAACAATTACATGTACAACTACAACTAAAACAACAAGGACAACTACAAATACGTACAACTAGAACTACAACAACTACAACTAAACAAGTACAACTACAACTATATCATGTATAAATACAAGTACAACTACAACAAGTACAACTACAACTATCAACTACAACAAGTAGAAGTGCAACTACAACTACAACTACAACTAGAACAACAACAAGTACAACTACAACTACATTTAGTGCAACTACAACAAGTACAACTAAAGCTACAACAAGTACAACTACAAGTACAACAAGTACAACTAAACTACAACAAGTACAAATACAACAAGTACAACTACAACTCTAACTACAAGTAAAACTACAATTACAACAAGTACAAGTTCAACTAAAACTACAACAAGTACGAGTACAACTACAACTATAACAAGTACAACTACAACTACAACTACAACAAGTACAAGTACAACTACAACAAATACAATTACAACTAGAACAGGTGGAACTACGATTACAGCACGTACAAGTACACTACAACTACAACAAGTACAATTACAACTACAACAACAATAAGTACAAGTACAACTACAACTACAACTACAACAAATAAAAGTACAACTACAACTACAGCAAGTACAACTACAACTACAAAAAAACAACTACAACTACAACTACAACAAGTCCAAGTACAACTACAACTAAAACAAGTTCAATTAAATCTACAACTATAACAAATACAACTACAACTACAACTAAAACAAGTACAAATACAACTACAACTACAAGTACAACTACAACTGCAACAAGTACAAGTACAACTACAGCTACATAAATACAACTTCAACTATAACTACAAGTACAAGTACAGCTACAACTGCAACGAGTAAAAGTACAACTACAACTACAACAAGTACAACTACAATTACAACTACAAGTACAAGTACAAGTACAAGTACAACTACAACTACAGCAAGTACAACAAGTATAAGTACAAATACATCTACATCAAGTACAAGTACAACTACAACTACAAAACATACAACTACAACTACAACAAGTTCAAGTATAACTACAAGAAGTACAAGTACAAATACAAATACATCTACAACAAGTTCAACTACATTTACAACTACAGCTACATCAAATACAAGTACAACACAAACTACAACAAGTACAACTCAAACGGTACAACAAGAGTACAACTACTACTACAACAAGTAAAAGTACAACAAGTACAACTAAAACAAGTACAAATGCGACTATAACAAGTACAACTACAACTACAACTATTACTAGTAAAAGAACAACTATAACTACAACAACTATAACTACAACTACAACTACAACAAGTACAACTACAACTACAACAATTACAAGTACGAATAAACAACAACAAGTACAAGTACAACTACAACTAAAACTACAAAAACAAGAACAATATAACTACAACAAGTATAAGTACAACTACAACAAGTACAACTACAACAAAAACTACAAGTACAACAAAAACTAGAAGTACAACTACAACAATAACAAGTACAAGTGGAACTGCAACTACACTAAGTACAAGTAAAACTACAACTAGAACTACAACAAGTTCAAGTACAAGTACAAATACAACTCCAACAAGTACACTCAATATGACAAATACAACAAGTAAAACCTACAAGTACAACTACATCAAGTACACGTAAAACTACAACTACAACAAGTACAACTACAACAAATAAAAGTACAACTACAAATACAACTAACAACAAGTACAACTACAATTACAATAAGTACAACTACACAATTACAACTACAACTAAAATACAACTACAACTACAACAAGTACAGGTACAAGTACAACTAAAACTACAACATTTACAAGCTACAAGTTTAGCAAGTACAAGTACAACTACAACAAAACAAGTACAACTACAACGACAACAAGTACAAGTACAAATACAACTACAAGAAGTACAACTACAACTAGAACGAGTATAACCACAACTACAACCAGTAAAATTACAACTGCAACTACACCAAGTACAACTACAACTACAACAAGTACAAGTAAAACTACAAGAACATTTCCAAGTACAACAAATACAACTACAACTACAACAAGTACAAGTACAACTACAACTACCCTCACAACAAGTACAACTGCTACAAGTACTAATACAAGTACAACAATAACTACTACAAGTACAACTATAACTACAATTTATACAACTACAACTACAATTACATTTACAACTATAACAAGATACAACTACAACAAGTGCAAGTACAACTACAACAAGTAACAAGTACAACTTACTACAACAAGTACAAGTACAACTACAACTACAAGAAGTAAAACTACAACTACAACAAGTACAACTAGAACTACAACTACAACAAGTACAATTACAACTACAACAGGTACAAGTACAAGTACAACTACAAGTACAACAAGTACAACTAGACCTGCAACAAGTACAACTAACAACTACAACAAGTACAGTTACAAGTATTAGTACAAGTACAACTACACTTACAACAAGTACAAATACAACTATAAGAAGTACAACTACAACTACAACTACAACAAGTACAACTACAACAAATACAAATACAACTATAACTAGAATAATAATAAGTACAACTGCAGCAAATACAAGTAAAACTATGACAAGTACAACTACAAAAACAACTACAACACATACAACTACAACTGCAACAAGTACAAGTACAACTAGAACCACAACAATTACAACTACAACAAGTACAACTACAACACGTAGAAGTACAACTACCACTACAACAAGTTCACTTATATTTACAACAAGTTCAACTACAACTACAACTACAACAAGTACAAGTACAAGTACAAGTACAACTACAACTACAACAAGTACAAGTGCAACTACAACTACTACAACTATAACAGCTACAACTGCAACTTTAACTATTACCTATAAAGTACAACTACAGCTACAATTATAAGCACAACTACTACAATTGCAATTACAAATACAACTTCTTCAAATGCATTTACAACTACGACTTTCAGTACAATTTCCACTATAAGTACAACTAAAAATGCAACTTCAACTAGAAATACATTTACTGCATTTACAACTACAACCAAAGCTACAACCACAACTACCTTTACAAGTAAAACTACAACTACAACTACAACTACATATACAACTACAAATGAAGCTACAACTACAACGACTACAACTACAACGACTACTACAATTACAACAATTACTACAACTACAATCACAACTACAACCACTACAACTGGAATTACTACAAATACAACTACAACTACAACTACAACTATACTACAACTACAATAATAACTACTACAATAACAACTACTATAACTACAACTAATATAAATACAACTACAACTACTATAACTACAATTAAAACTACTTCATTTACAACTACAACTACTACACCTAAGACTACAAGCAAAACTTCATTTTCAACTATAACTGCAACTACAACTACAACTACAACTTAAACTAAAACTACATTAACTACAACTACAACTACTATAACTACAACTACAACTACAATTACTGCAACTAAAACGAAAACTAAAACTAGAACTACAAATATAAGTACAACTACAACTACTACTACAACTACATTTACAACTACAACTCCAACTATAACTAAAACTACAACTACAACGTCAAATACTTCAACTACAACTACAAACACAACTCCTTCAACAATATAAATACAACTGCAACTACTATAACTACAATTACAACTACTTCATTTACAACTACAACTATCACACCTAAAACTACAAGTACAACTTCATTTTTAACTATAACTGCAACTACAACTACAACTACAACTTAAACTAAATCTACAACTACTACAACTACAACTACAACTACAATTACTCCAACTAAAACGAAAACTACAACTAAAACTACAACTATAAGTACAACTACAACTATTACTACAACTACATTTACAACTACAACTCCAACTCCAACTAAAACTACAAGTAAAACTGCATCTACTTCAACTAAAACTTCAACTACAACTACTACAACTATAATTACAACTACTACAACTAGAACTCATGAAGTACAACTACCAACTACAACTTTAACTACAACTAATCCTACTTTAACTACAACTACAACTATAACTACTACGACTATTACTACGACAACTACAACTACAAGTAAACCTACAACTACAACAACAGCTACTTCAACGACAACTACAACTAAAACTATTTCTATAGCTACAACAATAACTACAACTAAAACTACAACTGCAACTACAACTACAACTACAACTACACTTATAACTACTACAACTACAAATACTACTCTTACAACTACATCTACAACTACAACTACAACTATTACTACAACTACAACTACTACTACAATTACAACATCAGCTAAAACTACAACAACAACTACAACTACAACTCTACAACTAAAACTACTACAACTACAACTACAACTAAAGCTACAACCACAACTACATTTACAACTAAAACTACAACTACAACCACAATTACATATACAACTACAACTGAACTACAACTACAACGACTACAACTACAACGACTTTTACAACTACAACTAAAACTACAACTACAACTTGATTTGCAACTATAACTAAATCTCAACTACAACTACTATAACTACAACTACTAAAACTACAACTACTACTACTACTACAATTACACCTACATTTACAACTACAACTACTACAAATTAAACTTCTAGTACAACTACAACTACAAGTCCAACAAACACTATAACTACTACAACTACAAATACTACTACTAAAACTACAACTAAAACTACAACTACAACTACAACTGTAACTACAACTACAACTACAACTACAACTACTGCCACTACAACTACAAATACTTCATCTACAACTACAACTACTACAACTAAAACTTAAACTACAACTACAACTATAACAGCTACAACTACAACTACAACTACTTCATCTACAACTACAACTACAACTACAACTTCAAATACAACTACAAATATAAATAAAATTTTAACTAAAAGTACAACTAAAACTGCTACTATCACTACTTTTACAAGTTCAATCACTTTAACTACTACTACAACTACTTTAACTACAGCTACAATTACAACTATAACTACAACTACTACAACTACAACTACAACTACTACATCTACAACTAAAACTACTACAACTACAACTACACCACTACAACTACAACTACTATTTTAACTACAACTTCAACAAGTGCAACTTAAACTACCACTACAGCTAAACTATAAGTAAATTTATAACTACAACTACTGCTACAACTACAACTACAACTACAACTACAACTACAAATACAAATACAACTACAGTTACAACTATTTCAACTATAACTACTTCATCAACTACAACTTCAACTACAACTACTACAACTACAATTACAACTACTACAACTACAATTTTTACTAAAACTATAACTACAACTACAACTTTAACTACAGCTACAACTACAATTAAAACTACAACTACAAATACAACTACAACTACTACTACAACTAAAACTACTGTTACTGCTTTTGCTACTGTTATATGCTAATGATACTGGTACTGCTACTACTACTTCTTTTAACTTTGAAGCAGAGTTTAAAAACAAAGCAATCATTCAACACCAGCGAACTTGTTTACAGCATGTCAGGCTGTCTCCAACCCTTCCTCCCCAGGATATTGGGAAGTAAGAAAAATTGTATCATTCATCTTATCCAACGAAATGTCTTTATTTTTTGGCTGTCTGCAAACGTTTTCGCGAGTTGACCTTCACACAAATATAAAAAAAGTGTTTGCTCCCTGTTTCAACTTTACGTTGTCATTTTTAGATTATCTTCCCAACCATAAGATCCTTTATCAAGTCTGAAAAGACAAGTATTTTAGTCTCAAGAGAAACTGAAAATTCACATTCTTTATTTGGCATATTGCGAACCCCCTTTGTTCTCTTTTTCTCTCTGATAAACGTCCTACATCACTGTCATTGAAAGAAGAGAAAAAGAAAAAGAAATTAAAAAAAAAAAGAACTAAAACAGTTCGAGAAAAGACGTGTGAAAAGACGATCCTTACACGTAAGAATAGCTAAAGTAGATGTGGGACCATCATAATTAGGCGCCCCCCCCCCCTCCCCCAAACCTCCCTTCTGCGTCTTACTCCTGTAATCTCCATATCTACTCAACTGACAATTATTCCTCTCCGCATAGTTCCTTAA
>JAWDGP010007045.1:0-5000 GCA_033675545.1 Elysia crispata | reverse complement strand
GGGGTGAAGGGTTTCAGCTCTGAACCTCCGCCATATAGATACTCTCAGGATAGCCGGCCCACCGACACCACATCGACGAAGTACCCAAGTCGCCGGTACCTCTGAGCAGGTTGTGCTTCTCACATGATCCACGACAAAACTTCCCTGCCAGCATCCAAGCACCAAAGTGATGCGCACAAGTGCGCATCCCGGTGTTTTATGGGAGGAGCCACATCAGACCCAAAGCATGAATGACGACAGGCGCGGGCCGTCATAGTATGTGGACCTTGACCGTTTTACGGGCCTTAATACCGTTAGGGCTTGAAGCCAGTTCCTGGCGAAGTTGCCTTGCCAGGCAAATTTTAACCGCTCCTGATCCATATTAAGTAAACACACTTTCTTCATGCGGTTTACATTTTATTTTAACATCTATTTGGAAAAGGTAAAACACCGTGAAATGTAACTACAAACCGCACTTCTTACCGAATATTAAATAAAACAAAAATCTACTTCTCTGTCATGATATATAATGGCATGAATGTTTCAATTTTTCAAGAAAATCAGTTTAAACAGTGTATGATACGTAACTTAATACCATGACTGATTAACTTGAAAAAGCTGTCCTTTGTATCTAGGGGTGAGTTTGTTCAGTTTGTCAACACGCCTGAGGCTTTGTTTTTGTTTTTTCTTTGCCTCGTACGTGGTTATGCGCCTCTTCTTTTTCCCGGGTAATTTACCGTCCACGCTCTCTCAATCTCTCTCTCTCTCTCTCTCTCTCTCTCTCTCTCTCTCTCTCTCTCTCTCCCTCTCGCTCTCCCTCTCAATCTGTCTATCCGTCTACCTATCCCTATATCTATCTGTCGTTTCCTTGCCTTTATCCTGTCATTTCCGAATTTTTTTTTTATTTTCGTTCGATATGTCCATGGCAGTTCAGTCTTTCTTTCTTTCTAAATTACCAACTGTTTCGTCTATTTTCGATTCTTCATCTTCCACACTATCTCTCCTTCTGCCTCCCTCTTTTCATCTTTTTGGCTCTCTGTCTACTTCACTTCCGCTTGCCTTCTCTCTCTCTCTCTCTCTCTCTCTCTCTCTCTCTCTCTCTCTCTCTCTCTCATGATCTGTCATTTTGTCTGTATAATTTATAGTTCACTCTTTCTCTATACACGAGTGACCTTATTTCTTCCTTTTTTTCACTTTATTTCCCTTTAATACGCTCGCTCTCTCTATCTATCTGTCTATCTGTCTGTTTCTCTCTCAGTCTGTCACTCTCCCTATCTTTCTCTCTCTTTCCCTCACCTTCTCTCTCTAACTGTCTCTCTCTCTCTCTCTCTCTCTCTCTCTCTCTCTCTCTCTCTCTCGATCTATCAATTTGACTGTGTATACAGCAGTTTACTCTTTCTTCATACCTGAGCGACTTTATTTCTTTCTTTTTTTTCATTTTAATCCCCTTAATCCCCTTTATACGCTCGCTCTCTCTCTGTCTGTCTCTCTGTCTGTTTCTCTCTCAGTCTGTCCCTCTCCTTCCCTCTCATTCCCTCTCCTTGTCTTTCTCTTTCGCCATATTTCTCTCTCTCTCTCTCTCTCTCTCTCTCTCTCTCTCTCTCTCTCTCTCTCTCTTTTTTTTTTTACTATTAGAGATTCTGACCCTATAAAAATCTTTATGAATAAAACTTTCCCTTCGTTACATGTTTGTTCTATCTCTCGTGCTCCGTTGCTTTTTACTTTTTCTTTTCTTTGCGACTCTTTCTTTTTCCGGGCTATTTCCATTCCAAACCCTCTAAATATCTCTCTCTCTCTCTCTCTCTCTTTCTCTCTCTCTTTCTACCTGTCTGTCTGTCTTTCCATCTCTCTCTCTCTCTCTCTCTCTCTCTCTCTCTCTCTCTCTCTCTCTCTCTCTCTCTCTCTCTCTCTCTCTCTCTCCCTCCCCCCAACCTCACTCTCTCCTGGTCCGTCGCTTTTTACTTTTTCTTTTCTTTGCGACTCTTTTTTTTTCCGGGCTATTTCCATTCCAAGCCCTCTAAATCTCTCTCTCTCTCTCTCTCTCTCTCTCTCTCTCTCTCTCTCTCTCTCTCTCTCTCTCTCTCTCTCTCCCTCCCCCGCCTCCCCTATGACTCTTTCTCTCTCCTGCTCCGTCGCTCTTTACTTTCTTTGCGACTCTTTCTTTTCCCGGGTTATTTCCATTCCACGCCCTCTCAATCTTTACTCTCTTTCGCTCTATCTCTCTCTCTCTCTCTCACACACACTAACCATTATCTTAACGCCTCTTCATTAATTTACTAATATTTTTTTTAGCTTTACGTCCTTTTAAAAATTAGCCTTTTAGTCTTCCTAAATAACTATGTATCGCTGTTTCGCCATCTCCATCTCTCTCTGTGTCTCTCTGTTTCGCTGTATGTCGGTCTGTCTGTCTGTCTGTCTGTCTGTCTGTCTCTCTCTCTCTCTCTCTCTCTCTCTCTCTCTCTCTCTCTCTCTCATGATCGATCAATTTGACTGAATACAGTTTACTCTTTCTCTTTAGCCCAGCGACCTTATTTCTTTCTTTTTTTTTCACTTATTTCCCTTAATACGCTCTCTCTCTCTCTGTCTTTCTGTCTGTTTCTCTCTCAGTCTGTCCCTCTCCCTCTCTCTCTCTGTCTCTATGTCTCTCTTTCTCTCTCTCTCTCTCTCTCTCTCTCTCTGTCTCGCTCTCTCTCCTTATGATCTGTCATTTTGTGTATATATACTTCTCTCTTTCTCTATACCCGAGAGACCTTATTTCTTTTTATTTCCACTTTATTGCCCTTAGCACGCTCTCTCTCTCTCTCTCTCTCTCTCTCTCTCTCTCTCTCTGTCTCTCTGTCTTTCTCTCTCTATCTCTCTCTCTCTGTCATGCTCCGTCGCTTTTTACTTTTTCTTTTCTTTGCGACTCTTTCTTTTCCAGGGTTATTTCCATTCCACGCCCTCTCAATCTTTCCTCACTTTTTGCCCCCTCTCTTTCGCTCTATCTCTCTCTCTCACACACACTGACCATTATCTTAACGCCTCTTCTTTAATTTATTAAGATTTTTTTTATCTTTACGTCCTTTTAAAAATTAGCCTTTTAGTCTTCCTCTTTAACTATGTTTCGCTGTTTCTCCATCTCTATCCCTCTCTCTCTGTCTCTCTGTTTTTCCGTCTGTCTGTCTGTCTGTCTGTCTGTCTGTCTGTCTGTCTCTCTCTCTCTTTCTGTCTCTCTGTCTCTCTCTCCATCTCTCATGATCTATCGATTTGACTGTATACAGTTCACTCTTTCTCTTTACCAGAGCGACCTTCTTTCTCTCTTTCTTTCTTTTTCACTTTATATCCCTTAAAACGTTCGCTCTCTCTGTCTATCTTTCTGTCTGTTTCTCTCTCAGTCTGTCCCTCTCCCTCCCTCCCTCTCTCTCTCTCTCTCTCTCTCTCTCTCTCTCTCTCTCTCTCTCTCCCTCCCTCCCTCTGTCTCCTGTGTGCCTCTTCTCTCTCTATTATAATTTTTGTAAACCTTGTGTCTACATCAAAATAAGTATATTAGTCCATGTTCCTTTCTAACTGTGTGGCTTTTTCTTTTATTTCTTCCTGATCAGGGTTTGATTAATCCAATGCTCGTCTTATATTTTCTTATACGTCGACCGACATGAACGTGTTTCAATCTCTATGATTCTGTCTCTGCTTTATCTCTTTGCTATATTGTGGGTGCTTTGGAGGAGGATAAGGGGGCGGGGGAGTTAAAAATGGGATGGGGGCTAAACCTGGAGTAGACAATACGAATCACTTTGCCGGAACAGTTTAATGTCTTTTAATAAAATCTAATTGAGATCATTATTTGAAATTTGTCTGATATTTTTTCTACTTGAGTAAAAGATCTTTGTGCAATCAACAGTTTTATCATTAAAAACTTAATAGAAATTACAACACAGATATACGAAAAAGACGCATTTTTTATTTTTTTGCTTTTAATGATTTTTATACATGAGTTGTCGTTAATTTTTCTACACGTATTGTGAAGAGTTTATGTGCTTGATAAATGATTAACTCTTGTACTTTTTCTTTTCTCTCTTCCAGGTTTTCCTCTTTCACACTTTGTCTCCATCAACAGTATCTCTGCCTCTTATCTCGTCTTTTTACATCTCTGTTTGTCTGTCTGTCTGCATGTCTGTCTGTCTTTGTATGTCTGTCTGTCTGTCTGTCGGTCGAACTCTTTCTCTCTTTCTCTCTCTCTGTCTATCTATCTATCTCTGTCACTTCCGATATATTTTTTTTTCTGTCTCTGTCTATTTTGGTTTATAATTCACTATTTCTGTCTTACCCACGGGGACTATTTCTTTCTGTCTTTTTTGGTTCGTTCTCTTCCCATCTCCCCTTCTCTCTCTCTGTCTCTATCTCTCTCTCCCTTTCATCCTACCCCTCTCTCTTTCTCTTTCTCCCTCTCTCTCTTTCTCTACATCTGTTCTATGAATATTTGAAAATTTTCTTTGTGCCTTTATCTTTGTCTGTATACATAGAGCTTACTCTTTCTTTGTACCTGTGTTTCATAATTCGGTTTTTTTTAGGGTTATTTCTTTTACACGCTCTACTAATCTCTCTCTCTCACTCGCTCATTGCCTTTCTGCTTGTCTCACTCACTCTCTCGAACCCGGTCTTTGTCTTTTTGCCCCTCCCCCCCCCCTCTCTCTCTCTCTCTCTCTCTCAATCTTTCGTCCTTTCTCTTCTGTATTCCTCTAGCCTATTTTTTGAATATATGTTTTTTGAAATCTTTGTTGTCTCAATTTTATCAGTATATTGATCAGTCTTCACCAGGAACTATCTGTCGCCTTTTGTTCCATCTAATTCTTATTTTTCGTTTTTACTCCATCTGCCTGTCTGTCTGTTCCTGTCTGTCTGTCTCTGTGTCTGTGTGTGTGTTTCTCTCTCTCTCTCTCTCTCTCTCTCTCTCTCTCTCTCTCTTTCTCTCTCTCTCCCCTTCCTTTCTCTTTCTCCATCTCCACCTGTCCGTCTAGTAGTTAATTGTTCTACAAATAGTTTTA
>JAWDGP010007043.1:10000-16335 GCA_033675545.1 Elysia crispata | reverse complement strand
AAATGCAGACGTTTTCGGTAAAAATGGAAAAGACAAGAGGAGGGTTTATTAAAGCCTAAAAAATGTAACTAGCCAGATAAAATTGAACAAAAAATTAAACACCAATGGACAACATTGAAAAGAGTCATATAGCGGATGAAAAAAAATTATAAGTGCTAGTAAAACAGTAATACGTACCATCGACAGTTTAACTGTATAATAAATATACAACTGAAACATCAACATGTTGCATTAAAGTGCGAAAACTGTCATTATCGCATAAAATATAATTATAAGATTATCAACAAAGAGAATTGCGGTAAGATAGGTTTAGTAACAGTCCTATAAGGTATTTCAAGTGATTCTTTCTTTTTAGTTTTAATAGAGGAAAGACACTTTGAATCCAAAAAAAAAAAGTTGTGCTTTTAGTTCATCAAGTATTTATTTATTTATTCTTTTTTTACATCTTGTCATTCAATTAACACAGCTCTCATGATAGTACCATTTTTTTGTATTTCCAGGTACCTGAATGGGAAAAAATGTCGTAGTGATGTAGCTCTTCTTGGCTCAACAAGCTCAAGCAATAAAGAGGAGGAAGAGGGGACAATGATCACACCAGAGAAAGCTGCAGGGGAAAGCCTCAAGGTTGTAGAGGATCAACGCATGTCTGGACTAAGAATAAGATCCAAGGAAGATGTTAAGGCTTCTTTCTTGGAGTCTAGATGAATGGTGGACAGTGGTCATACCAAAGGAAGCTGCTGGGGAAAGCCTCAAGACTGTAGAGCGTCAATGATTCATTGTATAGACTGAAAATGTGATTATGTAAGGTGACAAGGCTGCTGTCTCGCAGTCCAGAGGAAAACTTGCTGGGAAATGGATTTGTGATTTCCCTTCCTATGAAGAGCTTGCAAAAATCTCTCTCTCTCTTCATAGCTTAACAAAATTTGCCAATTTTTTTATTTTTTTTTTAGTAAATCTGAGCTCTTTGGCTAAGTTTAATCCTTTTGTCAAAAGGTATGTGAACAGAGTTGATAAGCAACACTAGATTTGTGTAAAGGTATGTGAACAGAGTTGATAAGCAAAACTAGATTTGTGTAAAGGTATGTGAACAGAGTTGATAAGCAACACTAGATTTGTGTAAAGGTATGCGAAGGAAAATCTAACCATGTGGTCTGTCTTTCCTAAGCTGTTTTGACTGGATAAGTTACAGAATGGTTGTAGTTAGGTTTCTTTAGAATTTCACCTTTGTGATTTTAAAAGGACAATGCTGTCATTCACTGAAGTTTTACCTGATGAGATAGATGTGACAATAGAATCTGTAAGGTAGGCATGAGTCTTTAAAGCTCAGTTGATATCGATCAATCAATCAGGTACCATGCTCTTTAGCATAGAAGATCAAGATCTTCCACGCATCTATATCCCTTGTGGCTTTCAGTGCATCTATCACTTGTCCTACTTTGAACCACTTTGTTAGGCCATGAAACATTTTCTCACACTGTTATCCCCTGTGTTTTCCTTCAATCATTCCAGTTGTCATAAGCTCACCTAGTTTCTCTCTTCTCATCACATGTCCAAAAAAAGTTGCTTGACATATTCTATTTATGAGTGATCTTGTTGAAACACTGTTTTGTTTGATTTCTTTGCATTCTATGAGATTTATAGCATTCTGCGTAGAAACCACATTTCTGTTGCCACCAGTTTCTATTGTAACTGTTTTGAAATTTTCCAGGTCTCTCATCCATATATCAAAATGGGTTCATTATAACACCACAGGGCTCTTCTTCTAGTGTGAATTGAGATGTTGTTATTTGTTAGTATTAATTTCATTCTCTGAAAACTTTAATGCTTGCGCTATTCTTGATGCAATTTCTGTGTTGTTGCGTCCATCCCTTGCTATTAAAGTACCCAAGTAGCTGAATTGATCCCTTTGCTTGAGTTGATTCAGGATGATAAAGATGTTGAGCTGTGGACACTCTTTTTTTTCGACTGACGACCATTACTTCTGTCGTTTTGCTATTCAATTCCAATCCTTTCTTGTTAGGCCATCACACTGTTTTCCCCTTCTGCGTTTTCTTTCAAACATTTCAGTTATTACAAGATAATCTAGTTTCTCTCTTCTCATCACATGTCCAAAAAAGATTTCTTGGCATTTACGTAATTAATTTATGAGTAATCTTGTTGTGTCGTTTTCTCGCAACACTATTTTGTTTGGTTTCTTTGTAGTCCATGAGATTTTTCACGTTCTCCGTTGGAACCACGTTTCTGTTGCCAATAGTTTCGATTGTATCTGTTTTGAAATTGTCAAGGCCTTGCATATCTACATCAGAATAGGTTCAATTTAGCACATCTGCGCTCTTCTTCTTGTGTGAATCGAGATGTGGTTATATGTTAGTATTGATTTCATTCTCTAGAAACTTCTTTTTGCTTGGGCTACGCTTAATGCAATTTCAGTGGTGTTTGACCAAGTATCCAATTCCAAGTATTTGAACTTATCCGTTTGCTTGTGATTATTCCCAATGATAAAGATGTTGATCTTTGAACACTTTTTGTTTTGACTGAAGACCATTGCTTCTATATTTTTGTCTTTCTGCTTTCTTTTTCAACTATGTCTAATAATTGTTACAAGTCTTCTATATTTTCTGCAATTAATACAGGGTCATCAGCGTATCTCAAGTTTTTACTTTGTGCTTTCCTACGTTCATTCCTGGGCGTCTTTCTATGTTTCTCATAATGATTTCACTGTAGAGAAAGAAGAGGTCTGAAAAAAGCACACTTCCTTGTCTGACACTACACTTTTGTTTTTTTGTAATGAGCTGATTTCTCGATCAGCTCATATTGCTGCCGTCTTTTCCAAGTGCATGATCCTTTCCATCTATCTTCAACTGTGTTGTTTGATTATCCCACGTTACATACTCAATCAAATGCCTTGGTGTAGTCAATGAAGCACAGATCTACCACCTTTTTTACTTCCAGAGCTAGTTCAATGATAGTTCAAAGGTTTGATATATCTTCACAGTTTTAGAGCAAGTGAAAAAAATTCACCATTATTGAATGAACTTTTTTATGAGAAAGAAAAGGTAATCATGTTCTTGATCCAGTGACTTGGTAAAACAAGAATATTCTAGATAATAGTTAAGATTTTTGTTTTTCATATCAAGGACTAATTAGGTTGTGCTGTGATAATTGCTCTGTAAGATACTGCTTTGAGGATAAAAAGAAATTTGTAGCTCCTTTTTACAAAGGAAGCACTAGTAAATTCATGGTATTTTGCCTCATATCAAAGACTAACTACTTTTTGGTGTTAAAAAACTATTCTATTGCACAATGCTTCAATGTTTAAAGAAGTGATTTGTAGCCCCTTCTTTAATGGAAACATAATCGCTGCATTGAAATTAAACTTTTACTTAAACCAACCTCTCTGTATTGACTATGACTTTCTTTGGATCAAATTCTCATGGAGTGGAAAAGAAATTCATTCAGCGTCATCCAACACGAGCAAGAAATAATGGTTTTATCCGAGTTTATCTCTAAAATCTGTTTACGATGTTTTCAAAGGAATTTCTTGTTTGAATCAGTTTGTGCCTTTACATTGCAGTCTGTTTCCATAATTGCCTTATACAACCCAGTGATCAGTTAATTATTTTTCAGATAATCATATAGGATACATTTGGTGGTTTTTTTTCAATGAAGTTTCTGGTTTAGTTTGTGCTAAATTTGTATCTTATGCGGACAAAAACTTATCTTCTGCATCATTCTAAATATAGTAGCTTTGTATGAAAGGCTTTTCACTTTTGTATTCATCTATCTTTCTCTGACGCCTCAGAAAAGATAATTGTGTTCTAGCTTCAGCAATTTTCAAATGGTGTGTATTGTGTCCGCCAAGAACAACTTTTACCAATTGTTATTATTACACCTTATAGCCAACTCTATATGTATAGTCTTTGTGTATTTATTTCACGTGGAGTTTCAAAGTGAATTACAACTGTTTGAAAACAAAATGATTATCATTGTTATCTTTTGCTGTTTCAATCACGCAGTCTATAATGATTAGCCGAAACTAGGTACATTTTGGAAAAATTAAGTACACTAGACAGTAAAATAATAGCAACAATTGATTTTTACACAAAGATATTCTTGGACTTTACATGTGAGCTCTATCTAAAAAATGCAAAACAAAATAAAGCATTTTGCCTAAATAACAACATAAAATTATAAATAACTAACATAAGAGCCATAGTACTTTTTATGAACATTTCGGGCAAAACTTTATTGATATTTCTTTCAGTAAATGTGGGAATCATTGTATACTGAAGATACTAGAATTCAAACATAGGGGACATGGACAGATTTTCAAGAATCTTTTAAAAAGAGGAGGTATGAATCTAAATACCGGGGTACTTTTATTTAAGAGATATAATAATTAGAGTTTACGATAGATTACATGACTTATCATCCAAAACAAGACGTCCTTGCATGACACAGACGTAGTATTGTAACAAGGCATTCATTGATTGTCATATAAAAACGGCTCTACATCATTTATAACGTTGATATCAAATTCCTTTCCAAATTATGCATACGCACTGATAACATTTACATTGAATATTTTGAATAATTCAGTCAGAATACTATTGTTAATGAACATCGAACTTGGAGTAAATATCAGCACAAACCTAGCAACGAATGTCAGCAGACTTTATATCCTAAACTACGGCTGCATATGCTGGAAAATGTGGAATGTTTAGCTTGTTGTGCTGTTCCATCTGGTACGCCCTTGGTTTAGGTGATGAGGAGCTTGTTAAAGGAGCTGGGCAGCTGACCAATCACAGAGCAGATTCCAAAATCAACCAAAGCACACGTTACTTTTTACTTTGAGGTACGCCTGGCAGTGCCCTCATACAGGTTACCATCTTCTTTCTTTTAGCTGTGTTGATAAAAATAATGTTCAAGAAATGGATACAAACATGACAACTCATCATTTAGGTTGTGGAACTGCTTCTCCCAATTATACAACATGAAATCGATAATGGCATTTGATGAAAGTGAGACATATTTATACTACAAGATTAATTCTATTGATTCATTTCGATCAGCCAGTTAATATTTTTGTTTTTTCATGAGTTTTTCATAATGACAACTCTTTAAAGCCAGTTTATCTTTCTCTCTTTTATAAATTTAAAATCATCTGTGGATTATAGTGACTTAGTCAACCTTTCCAATGATTGGATTGGATTGGCAATACCAAGACAATGTGCCCCCCCCCCCCCTCTCTCTCCCCTCTCTCTCTCTCTCTCTCTCTCCCTTTCCAATCCCTCCATATCTTTCTATGTCTCTCTGTTATCGCTCGGTGTTTTTTTCCCTCTCTTTATCAACCAGTCTCATCCCCCAACTCCGCGTTTCTCTAATAAATCTGTCTCAAGTCTCACCTGCGAGACTTGATAAGTGGACCACAGATAAGGCATTGATGACTACCATGAAGAGAACACCTAGCAATTGTTTTACCTCTACACGATGTCTTCTTTTCATTCAATAAAACGTAAGTTCATAGCTAGTACAATATCGGGCAAACTGAACAGAAACACCTGCATTTAGGCAATATCCTGTAAAAGGTTATAAACTACTGGTTGTGTTAATCAAAAATTAAAAGATTGGAAAATAGATTGAGAAGTGTCGCGGCAAAAAAAACAAAAAACAAAAAAAAAAAAAAAAAAATCATGCCATACATAATGACAACACAATATAGGCTGACGCATCAAAAGCAAACGACGAGTGATTAAAATACTAATAAAAAGCCGAAAGTCATCCAACAGACTATAGTTTGCAACCATATAACAGATGTTTTACTTGATGACAATAAGGTTGTAATAATGAAGGATCGCTGGTAAATGTTGATTCAAAGACCAGAAAGATGAAAACCGACTAATTTCGGAACAGAGTAGAAAAGCACAGAGATACAGAACCATCAGCAAAAACAACCGATTATATAGAAAGTGAAAGACCAGTCATACCCATAGGCAAAGCGTGTTCATGAAAAAAATAGTGATAGAAATGACATGTAAAAAAGATACAAAAACAAAAACAAAAGAAAGAAATATTTAGAAAGATTTATAAAGACAGATTCATTGAGAGAGAAAAAATAAAAATAAAAAGAAGAAGAAGCATAAAAAGAAAAAAAAATAGGAAAGAAGAGAGAGAGAGAGAGAGAGAGAGAGAGAGAGAGAGAGAGAGAGAGAGAGAGAGAGAGAGAGAGAGAGAGAGAGAGAGAGAGAGAGAGAGAGAGAGAGGAAGAGATTGAGAGAAAGAAAAAAAATAAAGAAATCAGGATGATCAGGCGAGTTATAATACAGAAAGAGTGA
>JAWDGP010007043.1:5000-7500 GCA_033675545.1 Elysia crispata | reverse complement strand
GGAGGCAGAAGGAGGGATAGTGTGGAAGATGAGGAATCAGAAAAAGACGAAGGACTTAGCGACACATAGTAATTTAGAAAGAAAGAAAGACTAATGAACTGCCATGGACATATCCAATGAAAATTTAGAAAAAAAAAATTAAAAAAATGACAGGATTGAGGAAAGGAAAAGACAGATAGCTATAGAGATAGATAGACGGATAGAGAAATTGAGAGAAAGAGAGAGAGAAAGAGAGTAAGACAGAGAGACAGAGAAAGATTGAGAGAGCGTAGAAGGCAAATAACCTGGAAAAAGGAAGAGTCGCATAACCACACACGAGGTAAAGGAAAAAATAAACAAACCCACAGGGGTATTGACAGCTATTTCACCTTAATCAGTTATGGTATAGAGTTACGTATCACACACGGTTTTAACTGATTTTCTTGAAAAATTGAAACATTCATCCCACTATATATCATGACAGAGAAACAGGTTTTCATTTATTTAATATTCGGTAAGAAGTGCAGGTTGTAGTTACATTTCACGGGGTTTTACCTTTTTTCAAATAGACATTGAACAAAATTGTAAGAAAATGCGTCGCAAGTAAACCGCATGAAGAAAGTGTGTCACTGTTTACTTAGCATGAATCAGGAGGGGTTGAACTTGTCACGAACTGGCTCCAAGCCCTAACGGTGTTAAGGCCCGTAAAACGGTCAAGGTCCACATACTGTAACGGCCCGCGCCTGTCGTCATTTATGCTTTGGGTCTGACGTGGCTCCTCCCATAAAACACCGGGATGCGCACTTGTGTGCATCACTTTGGTGCTTGGATGCTGGCAGGGAAGTTATGTCGTGGGTCGTGTGAGAAGCACAACCTGCTCAGAGGTACCGGCGACTTGGGTACTTCGTCGATGTGGTGTCGGTGGGCCGGCTATCCTGAGAGTGTCTATATGGCGGAGGTTCAGAGCTGAAACCCTTCACCCCCTGCAATCTAATGACATATCTCCCCTTATGGGGAGTTGAATATCTTCCTTCACAGGAGAGATGTATTTTTGTGTGTTTGTTTTTTTAACTTTGAAAGGGGCATTATCAATGAATTATGCAACACCCTTCTATTTATTTGTTATCTTTCATGTCAGAGAAATTTAACATTTAACTGGCTACTGGCACGTCATATCTGCTTTTCAGTACTAAAATCGTGATAGACTCTGCCTCGATGAGACTGTAAGTAAATAGCGACACATAAGGAAAAATATTATGTAATAAACTGATATAGACAGAGACATAAAGGTAAAGTTAGTTTATCAAAAGTCTGAGAGAGGCAAAGAAGAAAGAGATAGCGAGAAAGAATGTGGAAAAAAATTAAAGAGCAGAAAAGAAATTAGAGAGGAAAGTAATGTATTGACATAGACACACGCGAAAGAAAAAGAAATATTTATTTCAAGTGGGTGACGCCACGCAAAGAAAAGAAAAATAAATGGTTATCTTAAGTGAGGGGAGAGACAAGAAGAAAAGAGAGAGAGAGAGAGAGAGAGAGAGAGAGAGAGAGAGAGAGAGAGAGAGAGAGAGAGAGAGAGAGAGAGAGAGAGAGAGAGAGAGAGAGAGAGAGAGAGAGAGAGAGAGAGAGAGAGTTAAAGACTAGGGACGAGACAGATAGCGAAACAATGAATATAAATCATGTTAATATACAAAAGCCAATAAACTGTTCGAGTAAAGTGATTCGTTATTAAGTGCGCCAGTTGTAGTCACTGGGGTGGTAATGGAAAAAGGTATAAAAATATTTATTTCTTAGGGTCTTCTTTTTAAAAATTGGTACACTTTCATCATTCTACATCCCTCCTAACTGTCTAGCAGTAGTAAGCGCCATGGTAAAATCTAATTGATTATTTTGGCTATGCCATTTTAAAATCTGGAATATCTGGATTTCTTCCTCTAAAATAATTAAATAAAATATACCAGTTTACTCTAGCAACACCGATAAACCGTAGGAATAAAGTTTTCCACCATTCATTTGTTTTTCTCAAAGTATTGTACTTTCCTATTAGCTGATCTAACTTTTCTTCTCCATTCGTAAATTATTTTAAATTAATTTGAATATTTCGTAACCAAAACCTATTAGGGCGCAAGCAAAATGAAGGAATCAATATGCAGTATTCAAAAATTGGATTAACAATTGGATTAACAAAATATCGACAAAAAATGAGTTAGATATTTATCGAATGAGCATGTGATGTATTTTAGTGAATGTTGATATGTGACATATGATATAGCATGATGTAGTAATTTACAGATTATATAAAATATGACAATCCACTATTTTATTATCATCAACATTAGAGCATCTCTAAGAAAACTAAGTGGTTTTTTTTTTAAATCTTTTTGGAGATAATTTATAAATCAAGGCTCTCAGTCTGATTAATTTATAAATAACCAGAAACCGGTGCGGTAGAGAAAAAAGCGTTAAAAGAATACGTTAAGGATAAGATAATTAGAAGTAAGAAAAAGATCTTCTTTTTGAAGCG
>JAWDGP010007042.1:65000-86921 GCA_033675545.1 Elysia crispata | reverse complement strand
AGAAGAAGAAGAAGAAGAAGAAGAGAAAGGAAGCGAAGAAAGAAAGAAGAAGAAGAAAGAAAGAAAGAAGAAGAAGAAGAAAGAAAGAAGAAGAAGAAGAAGAAGAAAGAAGAAGAAGAAGAAGAAGAAGAAGAAGAAGAAGAAGAAGAAGAAGAAGAAGAAGAAGAAGAAGAAGAAGAAGAAGAAGAAGAAGAAGAAGAAGAAGAAGAAGAAGAAGAAGAAGAAGAAGAAGAAGAAGAAGAAGAAGAAGAAGAAGAAGAAGAAGAAGAAGAAGAAGAAGAAGAATAGGAAGACAATGAAAGTATTGAAGTGAGCTGAGCGTGATAGAAAGTGAAAATGGAGGAAGAATTTAGGCCTGATTAGGAAAGGAATGATAACAAAGATGGAGAGCTTTATAAATACAGAAGAAGCTCAGAGAGAAGAAAATAGAAAGTAAAAAAGTTACATAGAAAGAGAGGTATAGAGAACCGTAGACGAAGAAAACGTTCAGCGGTAGTAAGCCAGATATGGAGAATGATGTAAGGCGATTGAAAAAAAGTGTAGAGATGAAGCAGAAAGAAAGAAACTGAGGGAAAAAAAAGAGACAGGGAAAGACAGAGACAGAGAGAGGGGGAGAGAGATAGATAGAGATAGATAGATAGATAGAGACAGAGAGAGACGGAGAGAGATAGGGAGAGAGAGAGAGAGAGAGAGAGAGAGAGAGAGAGAGAGAGAGAGAAAGTCCCTGCTGAGGTGGATAGCACAAACCGTGTCGATTAATTAACGTTTTATCGCTCTCTATCTTAACACTATAGACAGCCATGAATCATAGAGGCGGTGAGCCAATCTATGATAGAGAGTATTTGTTATACATCTCTCCAGCTTAGCAGTTTACATCGTTGTTGCTTCAACCAAAAAGTTTGGCGGAGAGCTAGAGGCGAGCTGACCTTTGAATATCAAGGATTTGATTTTTGGATCGAATCGGTAATTGATTGATCGGTTGATTGATATCGTCCGTTTATTGCAAAAAATTCCAGAGCTTTTCTTAACAAGCATGCAAATAATAATTGAATATCATCTCGCTTTAAAAAACAAAGGGCGGGGGTAGTAAAGTGTGGTCCAAAAACTTTTGTCACGACGGTGCGGATTTGAAATCCATTTCTGCGCTGTGCGGTCACAGCAGGGAGACCACTTGAGGTGATTAATTAGCAAACATCAGATCAGGTTGCCAGATCAGACCCACGGCTAAACTCTGGCCGAGTAGACAGTGTGACGCAAAGGGATGGCGGTATAGCAGACATCTATCATCATCATCATCACCATCATGATGAGATACAACAATTTTAACCTAATGCAATGTCAGGTTTTACCTTTATAACTTACGTTAAAGGTAAGGAAGAATTTAGGATTTGTTACTACAAATAAAATCTTCCATGGCGAGAAGAAAGATTTTTTTCACGGTTCTGAGATACCACTTGACGAGTGATACTGTTCCGATTTTTTAAGCAAAGCATCTGGAGTTTGAAGCTACAAGTGCATCTGTGAAGGGGGCGTTGAAGTGGCTGCTCTCCGAATGTAGGTGGTAGTGACGGTGGACTTGACATTTGATCCAGTATAATGCTTTGTGTAAAAAACACCTAAAAAGTAATATCTGACATTAGCAGAAGATAAGCTTGTGGTGAGTTGAAAAACGAAAAAATCAATCGTAGCCAATCGGACGTTAGAGCATTTTAATTTTCACTCCTGCTAGTTTCTGTCACCTTTATCTATAAAATTCACTGTATCCCGATTTTTTGTTTTGTTTTGGCTTTTAGAACTTTATCTTTCACCATACTGCGCATTTCACTTTCAGCTTTTAGTTGGAGGTGACCACTTCAAAACTAATCGTACCTTCACCAACTTACAAGAACGTATACGATATAATACACACCAATCTGTGGTCTTTGAGATAAAAATCAAGCTTCAATCTACTTTTTTATAGACTATTTCTTTCAGAACCGAGAGGGAAAGGGTTTGGAGCTGGAGAAAAAGACGAGAAAAAACAATGTATTTACAGGAGCTAAGGTTAGTGTGAGTGCTTCCAGGATAAAAAAAAAAAAAAAAAAAAAAAACAAGATCGAGCTGGCCGCTACTCCTATTGAACTGCTCCATTCCCTCATGAGAACCGTCTGGCTTCTGTTACTCCCTCTACGCTTCACCCTCCCCGTTTGCTGGCCGCTGACTACTCCTATGGAACTGCTCCATTCCCTCATGAGAACCGTCTGTGGCCGCTGATATATGGCCAGACATATTGTCGAAATAAAAGTCCTTGCTCGGAGATTTTCAGGAAACATTTTCATCTCTCACACCCCTCCCCCTCCCCTTCTCTCTCTCTGTCTCTGTCTCTCTGTCTCTCTCTCTCTACTCTCTTTTCTCTGTATTCAGCCTCTCTTTCTCTTTCTCTCTTTCTCTCTCTCTCTCTCTCTCTCTCTCTCTCTCTCTCTCTCTCTCTCTCTCTCTCTCTCTCTCTCTTTCTTTCTTTACTTTCTCTTTTTTAATTCAACGCTCTTTTCTTTCTCCCTTTTCCTCTCTTGCTCTCTCCAGATGCGTTGTTTGCAAGAAACAATTGTATTAGTCGACTTAGAAAGGATTTCAATGACGTGTAGCCTGACAAATCAATGTTTGATATATTTTTTTGCTAGTACTGAATTTCTGAAGCCGTCAATTCTTTATGGAGAAGGTCCTCGATCAAGTGAGTTGTACTGTTTCTAGTTGCGTGAACTTGTGAGACAAAAGAGGCCTGATCAATGACTTTTTTGTTCTTTGTGTGAAAACAATAATATGGAAACCAGCGTGTTCCTTTTGGCTCTTGAGATACATACATGGCATCGCTCAAATCTGAGAATAAAGGCGTTGAAATGTAGAATCGATTACAAAAGTTATTCATGATATTGATGCAAACATAAAACAAGGGCAAATAATTCCACAGCTGAGATCGATTGTTTGGCTTGTAATAAGATTTTGGTTACAGTCCACAACCCGACGTGGCTAGGCATGTGCGATGAAAGTTATTTAGTAGAAGGGCTTAGCACCTTTGTATTCGAAATTCACAATAAATTTCAACAGAAGATATCAAAATCTGATTCTTTTTCAACAGAATAATATTATGCTAACATGCTGGGAATTTACTTTAGTAAGATCAGCCTTGATAAATTCAACTTTATAGGCTATTTTTTGTGTTCGAGAAGATCCAGATCCAAATCTAGATCTAATTTTGAGAGCTAGTTACGACTTTTGTCCGTCACCATGGCGGAGCGTCAAGTTTCAGGCATTTTTGCAGGGAATGAGACAAAAAAAAATATTATCGGATGAAGTTAAGAGATCAGTGCGGTGCGAGTCAGACAGGGAAAAGAAAAACAGGATGATGTTGAATACAAGAGTGACAAAGAAACTCTAAGAATATTAGGCCTTCTTTTGAAGATCACAATGGATAAAGCACATAGTCTCCCGGGAACTAACATACGATTGTTTGACGATTATGTAAAAATTTTCGTTCGCAATGGCAGGTTGAGATTGAAGTCATAAAGTCATTAGTAGCTACAAGGACAGCTTTGTCCACATCGTTGAAAGTTGGATTCCTTTCAAGATATAATGTTCTTCAAAATTAAAAACTAAAACATCGTTGGAGTCAAAATAAAGGTATAGCTCTCAAGATGAGAAAAGCTACGATAAATTAGTGAGAAGCTTATCGGTTTAGATCTAGTGAACAAAAACATAGAGCACGTCACGTGATTTTCCCCCGATAGATCGAGCGGATTGTTCGAACACTCGCCCTTGTTTTAATGAGTGTACGGACTTACGAGCGATGTCAAGATGTCAAATCTATCTCACATCTTTAAGCCACTGCAATAACATTAGTGCAACGACAAAATCAAGCAAACAAACAAACAAACAAAAAGAATTGAAAGTCGAGAACTTCATTCCAGTTTAAACATGAATAATGCTAGTGGAATTATTTGCCCTTGTGAAAGTGAGGTTGATCGGTTGTGAAAGCGATTTAGAATTGGATGGATTGAACATTTTGTATGAGAGTTATCAAACGTGAGCAACAGCCAATTGACTGTTGCTGATACTAATCGAAAAGAGTAAAGTATGGGTTCTCTGCTCCTCATCTTGTTCAGGACATTCAGAGACAACACAATAGTCAAACCCCTTATATTTTTGTTTGCTTCTATTTAGGTGTGAGCAATTATTGCTCTCCAAGTCAAAATAGAATTTAAAAAGAAAGTTCAAGAATTTGGAAAACAAACTTCTGTTTTCCGAACTATTGACTTTGAACTTGTGTCTTTTTTTAACACCCTGAAAGTTTGAGCAACAAAGTGTTTTTCAAGGAACGGAGACAACAAACGATCTGAGCAAACAGACAGTCCGACAGAACAGAGACACCGAGAGAGGAGATATATCAAGGCAAAAGAGGATCCGTTATTAGAGACAAACATGAAATAACAGACAACCCGAGCTAGATAATAGATACACAGAGAAAATAGACACAACGAGATATGAGGCAAACGTGAGACAAAAAAAAACTATACGAGATAAGATACAGAAATGAGACCAAAACAAAACAAAAATAAAAACAAAAAAAAAACAAAAAAAAAAACCGTTTGAGATAAGTAACAAACATCAGACATATAGACAATCCGAGATAAAAAAAAAAAAAACATACCGAGATAGTGCATATTTTGAGGTAACAGACAATCCTAGATATAAGACAAACATGAGACAACAGACAATCCGAGAAAGGAGATTCACTGAGACAACAGATAGTCTCAGACAATCCGAGATAAGAAATACACCGAGAAAATAGATAGTCTAAGACAACAGACAATCCGAGATATGAGACAAAATAAGACAATAAAAAAACCGAGATAAGAGACACAGCGAAACAACATATATTCTGAGACAACAAACAATCCAACATATGAGACAAACTTAAGACAATAGAAAAAAATCCGAGATAAGAGACAAACATGAGACAAAAAAGGAATCCGAGATATGAGACAAACATGAGACAATAGACAATCCGAGATAAGGGAGAAAAATGAGAATTAAGACAATCGGAGATAAGAGACAAAAATGAGATAAAAGACAATCCGAGATATGAGACAAGCATGAGGCAAAAGCCAATCTGAGATAAGTATGAGACAAGATAAAATCCGAGGTAAGAGACAAAAATGAGACAACAAAAAATCAATTAGCTACATCTAAAACATTAAATCTTTCTCTGAAACAGTATTCATTTGTCTTTCTTTTTTTTCCTCTTTTTGTTAAGACAGGCGATAGTTTTATTAGTTTTATAACCCTAGACGGTTTTGTTACATGTCACAAGTTTAGTAAAAAAATTATATGTGCAACCAAGTTCAAGAGTTTGTACGATGACAATATTGGCACCCTTTTAATTTATCCATAAATTATCTTATTTCATTAAAATGAATATAATTAAAATTGAAATGTGACTTCATACTTAATTACAGCCTTGGTGTATCGAAAAGGAAAATATTTTAGAAAGCTCATGGTATTGTAGAGTGTTTTCCAGGTGGCAGTCTGGAGTGGTATAAAATGCCTAGCAAGTTTAGGTAAAAATCACAACCCGTAAAAGGAAAGCATTAAAAAGGAAAGTCAACTGGCATGAAAACTAAACTGAAATTTTTTTCGTAACAGGCAACCATTTTGCCAACAAATCATTATTTAAGTTGCAAAACATATAATCATTGACATGCTTGTGAGATAGGGCGTGTAAAGTTATGTCAACCCTTTCTTGAATCCTATACATGTTATCAAAGCACATAAAAAGAGGGAGAGAGGAAGACAGAAATAGGGTGGGAAAAAGAAAGAGGGAGAGGGGGAAGAGAGAGAGAGAGAAAGAGTGGGAGTGAGAGAGAGAGAGAGAGAGAGAGAGAGAGAGAGAGAGAGAGAGAGAGAGAGAGAGAGAAAGTGGAAAGATAGACACAGGCAGACTATTTTACTCAATAGGACTATGCGTCTGGCGTTATTTCACTCAATAGGACTATGCGTCTGACAATATTTCACTCAATAGGACTATGCGTCTGACATTATTTCACTCAATAGGACTATGCGTCTGACGTTATTTTACTCAATAGGACTATGCGTGTGGCGTTATTTCACTCAATAGGACTATGCGTCTGACAATATTTCACTCAATAGGACTATGCGTCTGACGGTATTGTACTCAATAGGACTATGCGTCTGACGCTATTGTACTCAATAGGACTATGCGTCTGACGTTATATTACTCAATAGGACTATGCGTCTGACCCTATATTACTCAATAGGACTATGCGTCTGACGTTATATTACTCAATAGGACTATGCGTCTGACGTTATATTACTCAATAGGACTATGCGTCTGACATTATTTTACTCCATAGGACTATGCGTCCTACGTTATTTTACTCAATAGGACTATGCGTCTGACGTTATACTACTCAATAGCCTATGCGTCTGACGATATATTACTCAATAGGACTATGCGTCTGACGTTATTTTACTCAATAGGACTATGCGTCTGACGTTATTTTACTCAATAGGACTATGCGTCTGACAATATTTTACTCAATAGGACTATGCATCTGACGATATATTACTCAATAGGACTATGCGTCTGACCCTATATTACTCAATAGGACTATGCGTCTGACGTTATTTTACTCAATAGGACTATGCGTCTGACGTTATATTACTCAATAGGACTATGCGTCTGACATTATTTTACTCAATAGGACTATGCGTCTGACGTTATTTTACTCAATAGGACTATGCGTCTGACGTTATACTACTCAATAGCCTATGCGTCTGACGTTATTTCACTCAATAGGACTATGCGTCTGACAATCTTTCACTCAATAAGAGTATGCGTCTGACGTTATTTTACTCAATAGGACTATGCGTCTGACAATATTTTACTCAATAAGAGTATGCATCTGACGATATATTACTCAATAGGACTATGCGTCTGACGTTATTTTACTCAATAGGACTATGCGTCTGACATTATTTCACTCAATAGGACTATGCGTCTGACGTTATATTACTCAATAGGACTATGCGTCTGACCCTATATTACTCAATAGGACTATGCGTCTGACATTATTTTACTCAATAGGACTATGCGTCTGACGTTATATTACTCAATAGGACTATGCGTCTGACCCTATATTACTCAATAGGACTATGCGTCTGACATTATTTTACTCAATAGGACTATGCGTCCTACGTTATTTTACTCAATAGAGTTATGTCATTCAATAGTACATAGGACTATCTGAATGACTTTTCCTCTAAACTTTGTCACTGGTTTATTTTCCATAGAAATATGTGACTGACTATTAAATTTTAATCATTAAAAACTGTCACTGGCTTTTACTCAATAGAAGTATGTGACTGACTTTAAATCTTTAGGGCTGTTTAAATAGTTTTTATTCAGATCTACATGAAAAAATTGTCGCGAGTTAATTTTTACTTAATAAATCTGAGTAGGCCTGGTATAAAGCAGAATCATCAATATCGTTTGGTGGATTTAGGATATTCTGATATAGCCCGTACGCAATATGAAGTAAGGTGGCCAAAGTTTTTATTTTTTTGAATTTCCAAAAAGTCTCTCGAATGTGAAAAATGAGGCCTAAGATCTATTCACTGATCTTGTGCAATTCTCTTTGTAAATCTCACGATACGATTCTTCTCTGTCTCACTGACAAAGCCTCCCCCCCCCCCCCTCTAAAAAAAAATAAAGAATGAATAAGTCAATAAAATAAAATAATGACGTTTGGTTTCAACTTAAAGAAGTGTAACATGTATAACACTGGGATAATTCTGCTCCAAATTATGTGTTTTGCCAACAAACACATTTACTTTTAGAATCGCGAAGACTTTTGACATTACCCTATATTTATAAATTATGTATGTATTAATTTAAGTTAGCTCAAGCAATTTTAGATAATAAGCTTAAAGTTAAAATGTGTTCTCTAACATTGAAACTCATTAAGCAGAGCTAAATGTTACTTTATAAAAACTCAAGTAAGCGCAGACCATTAACACATTTTTTTTTAAAAGTTCCGATACATTTCAGTTACCGGTATTATCAGTTTTTGGCAAATCCATCTTCTGTTCTATCGAGTTTTAGATGGGGAAGATCAGATCCACACTGGGTAAAAAAGAATACATGCTACCTTAAAAAAAGTTTTAAACACCCACGCACACCTGTGTAGCTATGAATTTGATACCACTTGTAATCAACTTTTGTTTTACCGACAATAATTATGTTTTACTAGAACACAACATTTGGGCTAGAAGAAAATAATTATGGAGTTACGCGTGCAACGTCCAACTTTACGTTGTTGTTTTTTTTTTTATGAACATACATTATTGGTATCCGCTCTGGGGATACAGACCTACAGATCTAAATTTCACAGCTAGGGTCTCAATCAAATTAGCAGTAACAGCAGGTCTTAGAAATAAAGGGCTGCGCTTTTTTATTTTTTGTTTTTCATCTTTTATATCTGTGCAACAATTTAATCGATAGCGCTATAGATGAGACCGAAAACTCTGTATATGATTCGAAAACTTCTTGCGCGGTTTGTTTGTTTGGTTTTTTTTATGTGTATCAAAGTTATCCTTGAAAAATGATATCTCTGCTCAGTAACAGTCAACCCATATAATCTGGAGCTGTGCTTCATCGATTAAGTGTGTCACATGGATTACTTTATATCTTATTTCAGCGCGGCATGTATTCGATAACACAGTCATGTTGAGCACACAGACCTACAGTCTACTCGATATAATTATATTATTTACCACATTACCCACAAACTTAGGTGAGTATCGCATTACTAGACCCACATTAGATTTGTTGAGCTACTACGCGATGAAAAGTCATCACAAATTTCCATGTGACAGACAGCCAATAACTTTATCGATTTGAGAGAAATGGACTTTTCAGCCTGCAGCATCATATTATGTAGCCGGGACGCTAAAAAGTGTAAAACCTTGATGATAAGAATCATACCTGCTCTGTAAAGCCAGCAATTTCCACCTTTGATAAATTTTTTTTAACAGATTATGTGGGGTAACCAACAGTAAATAGATAAATTTAAAAGAAAACTAAAGTGCGATGGATGTTTTAATCCTATTCATCTCATAAATAGTTGATCTATAAAATGTTAGACTTTTGTGTTGTTTCGTCTTATTTTGTTTTTTGTTTTGTTTTATTTTATTTTTTTTCCTTAATCTGTATAACTTAATAAAACTGTAGGAGTTACTTCGAGTGAACTCCTGATCTGTTGATAGTGATTTTCCGAACGAGAAGGTCGAGTTTTCAAATCCTAGCTATGCCAGATTTTCGAGGAGTGAAGGCTGTTAAAAAAAATAAAAGAGAGAGAGACAAAAAAAAAAAAAGAATCTAACCACACAATCTTAAATCCGGTTAGGGCCATTGTGTGTGTCTACTTCGGCGCTGCCGAAAGATATTAGAAGAGCGTTGGTGGTCTGTGGTCCAAAACAAAACGGTGGCTGACATTAGAGGAATACCTTGTCAGTATACCAGCATAATTTTTGCTAGTAATCTGTAGCGAAACGTTTGTTGCAAGCTAAATTGATATAAGAGTACTTTCATGGCCCCTCAAGATTAATCGTCAAAGGTAATTGAAAGAAACAGAAAGACGAAGTTATTGCAGTACTAGAGATTGAAGCGTTGAGTGGCTGAAATGAATGCACATTAGTTGGTGAAGCATCAAGGCAGCAGTGGATGACTCAATATTTAAAAAAGCATTAAGACGGTAGAGAACCCTACATGATTATGTTAGTGAAGCACCAATAAGATAGTGAACGTCACTTGTAAGTGAAGCACAGACACGATAGTGAAAGTCACGCTTGTTAGTGAAGCACTGATACGATAGTGAAAGTCACGCTTGTTAGTGAAGCACTGATACGATAGTGAAAGTCACGCTTGTTAGTGAAGCAGAGACACGATAGTGAAAGTCACGCTTGTTA
Source organism: Elysia crispata (assembly GCA_033675545.1). NCBI lineage: Eukaryota > Metazoa > Mollusca > Gastropoda > Plakobranchidae > Elysia > Elysia crispata. The sequence goes on along the minus strand of JAWDGP010007042.1, from coordinate 76,898 downwards.
GTGAAGCATGTACACGATAGTGAACGTCACGCTTGTTAGTGAAACACTGACACTATAGTGAAAGTCACGCTTGTTAGTGAAGCACTGATACGATAGTGAAAGTCACGCTTGTTAGTGAAGCACTGATACGATAGTGAAAGTCACGCTTGTTAGTGAAGCATGGACGCGATAGTGAAAGTCACGCTTGTTAGTGAAGCACCGACACGATAGTGAAAGTCACGCTTGTTAGTGAAGCAGAGATACGATAGTGAAAGTCACGCTTGTTAGTGAAGCACCAACACGATAGAGAAAGTCACGCTTGTTAGTGAAGCACTGATACGATAGTGAAAGTCACGCTTGTTAGTGAAGCACTGATACGATAGTGAAAGTCACGCTTGTTAGTGAAGCACTGATACGATAGTGAAAGTCACGCTTGTTAGTGAAGCATGGACGCGATAGTGAACGTCACGCTTGTAAGTGAAGCACTGATACGATAGTGAAAGTCACGCTTGTTAGTGAAACACTGACACTATAGTGAAAGTCACGCTTGTTAGTGAAGCACAAACACGATAGTGAAAGTCACGCTTGTTAGTGAAGCAGAGACACGATAGTGAAAGTCACGCTTGTTAGTGAAGCACCGACACGATAGTGAAAGTCACGCTTGTTAGTGAAGCACTGACACGATAGTGAAAGTCACGCTTGTTAGTGAAGCACAGATACGATAGTGAAAGTCACGCTTGTTAGTGAAGCACCGACACGATAGTGAAAGTCACGCTTGTTAGTGAAGCACCGACACGATAGTGAAAGTCACGCTTGTTAGTGAAGCAGAGACACGATAGTGAAAGTCACGCTTGTTAGTGAAGCACCAACACGATAGTGAAAGTCACGCTTGTTAGTGAAGCACCGACACGATAGTGAAAGTCACGCTTGTTAGTGAAGCACCGACACGATAGTGAAAGTCACGCTTGTTAGTGAAGCACCAACACGATAGAGAAAGTCACGCTTGTTAGTGAAGCACAGATACGATAGTGAAAGTCACGCTTGTTAGTGAAGCACTGATACGATAGTGAAAGTCACGCTTGTTAGTGAAGCACTGATACGATAGTGAAAGTCACGCTTGTTAGTGAAGCACTGATACGATAGTGAAAGTCACGCTTGTTAGTGAAGCACTGATACGATAGTGAAAGTCACGCTTGTTAGTGAAGCATGGACGCGATAGTGAAAGTCACGCTTGTTAGTGAAGCACTGATACGATAGTGAAAGTCACGCTTGTTAGTGAAGCACTGATACGATAGTGAAAGTCACGCTTGTTAGTGAAGCATGGACGCGATAGTGAACGTCACGCTTGTAAGTGAAGCACTGACACTATAGTGAAAGTCACGCTTGTTAGTGAAGCACCAACACGATAGTGAAAGTCACGCTTGTTAGTGAAGCACAGATACGATAGTGAAAGTCACGCTTGTTAGTGAAGCACCGACACGATAGTGAAAGTCACGCTTGTTAGTGAAGCAGAGACACGATAGTGAAAGTCACGCTTGTTAGTGAAGCAGAGACACGATAGTGAAAGTCACGCTTGTTAGTGAAGCACCGACACGATAGTGAAAGTCACGCTTGTTAGTGAAGCAGAGACACGATAGTGAAAGTCACGCTTGTTAGTGAAGCACCGACACGATAGTGAAAGTCACGCTTGTTAGTGAAGCACCGACACGATAGTGAAAGTCACGCTTGTTAGTGAAGCACCGACACGATAGTGAAAGTCACGCTTGTTAGTGAAGCACCGACACGATAGTGAAAGTCACGCTTGTTAGTGAAGCAGAGACACGATAGTGAAAGTCACGCTTGTTAGTGAAGCAGAGACACGATAGTGAAAGTCACGCTTGTTAGTGAAGCAGAGACACGATAGTGAAAGTCACGCTTGTTAGTGAAGCAGAGACACGATAGTGAAAGTCACGCTTGTTAGTGAAGCACCGACACGATAGTGAAAGTCACGCTTGTTAGTGAAGCACAGATACGATAGTGAAAGTCACGCTTGTTAGTGAAGCACCGAGGCGATAGTGAAAGTCACACTTGTTAGTGAAGCAGAGACACGATAGTGAAAGTCACGCTTGTTAGTGAAGCAGAGACACGATAGTGAAAGTCACGCTTGTTAGTGAAGCAGAGACACGATAGTGAAAGTCACGCTTGTTAGTGAAGCAGAGACACGATAGTGAAAGTCACGCTTGTTAGTGAAGCAGAGACACGATAGTGAAAGTCACGCTTGTTAGTGAAGCAGAGACACGATAGTGAAAGTCACGCTTGTTAGTGAAGCACTGACACGATAGTGAAAGTCACGCTTGTTAGTGAAGCACCGAGGCGATAGTGAAAGTCACACTTGTTAGTGAAGCAGAGACACAATAGTGAAAGTCACGCTTGTTAGTGAAGCAGAGACACGATAGTGAAAGTCACGCTTGTTAGTGAAGCAGAGACACGATAGTGAAAGTCACGCTTGTTAGTGAAGCAGCGACACGATAGTGAAAGTCACGCTTGTTAGTGAAGCACAGATACGATAGTGAAAGTCACGCTTGTTAGTGAAGCACCGAGGCGATAGTGAAAGTCACGCTTGTTAGTGAAGCAGAGACACGATAGTGAAAGTCACGCTTGTTAGTGAAGCAGAGACACGATAGTGAAAGTCACGCTTGTTAGTGAAGCACTGACACGATAGTGAAAGTCACGCTTGTTAGTGAAGCAGAGACACGATAGTGAAAGTCACGCTTGTTAGTGAAGCAGAGACACGATAGTGAAAGTCACGCTTGTTAGCAGAAATATGGCATGTATGTATTTGGTTAGCATGAATATGACATTTATCTATTTGGTTAGCAGGAATATGACATTTATCTATTTGGTTAGCAGGAATATGACATGTATCTATTCAGTTGATTAGCAGGTATATGACATGTATCTATTCAGTTGATTAGCAGGTATATGACATGTATCTATTCAGTTGATTAGCAGGTATATGACATGTATCTATTCAGTTGATTAGCAGGTATATGACATGTAGCTATTCAGTTGATTAGCAGGAATATGACATGTATCTATTCAGTTGATTAGCAGGAATATGACATGTATCTATTTAGTTGATTAGCAGGAATATGACATGTATCTATTCAGTTGATTAGCAGGTATATGACATGTATCTATTCAGTTGATTAGCAGGTATATGACATGTATCTATTCAGTTGATTAGCAGGAATATGACATGTATCTATTTAGTTGATTAGCAGGAATATGACATGTATCTATTCAGTTGATTAGCAGGAATATGACATGTATCTATTTAGTTGATTAGCAGGTATATGACATGTATCTATTCAGTTGATTAGCAGGTATATGACATGTATCTATTCAGTTGATTAGCAGGAATATGACATGTATCTATTCAGTTGATTAGCAGGTATATGACATGTATCTATTCAGTTGATTAGCAGGTATATGACATGTAGCTATTCAGTTGATTAGCAGGAATATGACATGTATCTATTCAGTTGATTAGCAGGAATATGACATGTATCTATTTAGTTGATTAGCAGGAATATGACATGTATCTATTCAGTTGATTAGCAGGTATATGACATGTATCTATTCAGTTGATTAGCAGGTATATGACATGTATCTATTCAGTTGATTAGCAGGAATATGACATGTATCTATTTAGTTGATTAGCAGGAATATGACATGTATCTATTCAGTTGATTAGCAGGAATATGACATGTATCTATTTAGTTGATTAGCAGGTATATGACATGTATCTATTCAGTTGATTAGCAGGTATATGACATGTATCTATTCAGTTGATTAGCAGGTATATGACATGTATCTATTCAGTTGATTAGCAGGAATATGACATGTATCTATTTAGTTGATTAGCAGGTATATGACATGTATCTATTCAGTTGATTAGCAGGTATATGACATGTATCTATTCAGTTGATTAGCAGGTATATGACATGTATCTATTCAGTTGATTAGCAGGAATATGACATATATCCATTCAGTTGATTAGCAGAAATATGACATGCATCTATGTGGTTAGCATGAATATGACATTTATCTGTTCGGTTGATTAGCAGGAATATGACAGTTATCTATTTGGTTAGCAGGAATATGACATGTATCACTTGGGTTAACTACCATCACTATCTATTTGATTGATTAGCAGGAATATGACATGTATCAGTTGGGTTAACTACCATCACTATCTATTGGATTGATTAGCAGGAATATGACATGTATCAGTTGGGTTAACTACCATCACTATCTATTGGATTGATTAGCAGGAATATGACATGTATCAGTTGGGTTAACTACCATCACTATCTATTGGATTGATTAGCAGGAATATGACATGTATCAGTTGGGTTAACTACCATCACTATCTATTTGATTGATTCGCAGGAATATGACATGTATCAGTTGGGTTAACGACCATCACTATCTATTTGATTGATTCGTAGGAATAACACTTGTATTTAATTGTTTGATTAGGGAAGAATCAGATATTAATCTATTTGGTTGGTTAACAGAAATAAGATATATGTCTGTAGGGTTCATTAACAGTTATAAGTCTTGTTTTTCTTTGATAGCTTATCAGTTTTTCGATATTTTAATTTGGACTTGCTTTACATTAAGTTAATATTTGTAGTGGATTTCTCACATAGAGGATAGATGACCACTGTCGAAAAATACTATGAAAAAATTGGGTACATTGTTCTTAGAAATACTCGCGATAATGGATGGTTCTTGGCGAGAAGGAAGTTCTGCATGCATTCTCCGCGTGAGGAATAATTACAACAAACTTGGATGTACATTTATATATATATATTATGTATTATTAGAGACCCTCTACATCTCGCCCTGTAACGTATCAACTATCATTCTTCTACACGCGCATTCCCATTTGAATCAGGTGTAAAACTCAAAAAACCTTTTCCCAATTTTTGAATTTTGATTTCTCTACAGACACTAACCAGCCCTAATATTTTATTCCAAACTCGCACTCCAGCCTTATCTTACCCTCATATCAACGAGGTCACGCCCTCTGCCATCACCATCCCTAGCCATTGCACTGAACCTTGAAGCATTCTGCGCACTGCCCCTCCCCCAACCAATCATTTGTCCCGTCTGAGCCCAGCTCCCCCAATGTTTTGTATAACTTGTTGAAGTCAATTTTTTCCTACACACAATCTGATGAAGCCACAATAAAGGCGAAACGTTTTTATGTTTAATCTATACTTGTGTTGTTTCTTTTTTTAGTCCCGTAGTTATAAAGTGGTGTGCCTGTCTCTTTTTAAACCTTGTAACAAACTTGGATGTAATTTATATATATATAAATATATATATATATAGTCTTCCAAATCCAAACTAGTATCCGTAGCTTTTCTTTTGGAACTCTGCTTTATCAGCAATTGATGAACTGGAAACTGCATGGAAATAAAAGTTCCTGTTAGCCTACCGAGAAAGTTATCAACATAATTGCTGTTGTTACATATTTTTTAATTTCTTTTCAATTAATTCTTATATTAGCTTACTGATGCATTAATCTTTTCACATTGTTTTTTCTTGGCTGTTCAAACTTGAATTGTCTATGCATTTCATTTTTTAAGCTTACAAGCACGATAAAACACAACGACAGAGGCGTTTAAAGTAAGTTATAATTTCCAAAAGCAAATGTGTTCACTTTTTTTCTTCTTGTGTCCTTACGGATCGACGAACAAGGGTGGACTAAGAATAAAAAAGGACCAACATAGAAGCAAATTGTAACTTCGGTTCCAGTAGGAGAATGTCCTTACCGATCATGGTCTTACTTCCTTCACTTCTTCTTTTACATCTCTCTCTGTCTCTGTCTCTGTCTCTCTCTCTCTCTCTCTCTCTCTCTCTCTCTCTCTCTCTCTCTCTCTCTCTCTCTCTCTCTCTCTATCTCTTCTTATATCATGTTAATTTTCTATCATTCGCCTTTTTTTCTCATTTTTTTCTACTTCTCTTTCGAAGTTATCTTTTGTCACAAACAGTCTTAGTTTTCTTAGATGAATGAAATTGAAAAAAAAATTCATGGACTGACTGACGTGCTGTCTAATTGATTGATTGAGGATTGATGTTTTATTTGAAGTTTAGGGCAATATGAATAAGCAAATCAATTTGTATGTAATGTTGAGAACTTTGAAAACACAAATAATATGAAAAAGTAGCAGACAAGATGAAAAAAAGTATGACTGTGAGGGACAGATGGAACAGCAAAGAAATATGCCGTTCCATTAAAATCACTACTGCATAAATATTAAATATTTCATTATGAGCGATATATGTACATGTAGTAACCATAGTTTTTGCGCTCTGAGCAAGAGATCTTTTGAATCAAGATTTTCTCTTTTTTATGAAGCATTGGCTTATTTTACATTCAAATATGAAACTGTTGCTAAGATTTTAACCAACATTACAGAATCACGACTGTGAAAAGATCAATACATATTTATTCATAGCCAGTCATGCAATAGATCGATCAATACACAGGAAATAAGTGCGCAGTCACTAAACTAATTCAATATCGATCTCTTAACTGAAGGACAGCAAAAGTTACAGCATTTTTTCGTCGGTTCTTTTGGTTCTTTCAATCTAACGAGCATGGACTTAGAAAGCGTGGAATGAATACATAATTCATCCAATGCCGAAACTCGCTACATGTATAATGATGCCTGTGTAAGAGTGAGGCAAGGGTTTCTACTCCAAGTTTTGAATTCTTGCAAGTTCATCTCTCAATAGTTTGATGTTTGAGAGTGCATCATGTATGGTTAAATAGTGCAAAGTTTTGCCGTGCTCATATCGCTTTTGAGTTAACCTCAGCTAGCGAAGACTTATTTTGAGGATATCTTAATGCTAGAGTAAAAAATAGACTTTATCGCAAAAGTAATCAATAAAAATTTGGAACTTATTTACTGTCACTCGACATATTATGAGGCTGGTTTAATGTGCTTGTTGTTGTTTTTTTTTTTTAGTTATTTTTATGTATACAGCAATTTGAACAAAACGCTGGAGGAATGACAACATTAATGTCTATACATAAGATGGCCAGTATTTCTCATGAAACATGTTCATAACTCAAATTTGCAGCAAACTTTGCATTGAGACATTACTTATCTCAGTCAACTATAACGATTTATCTTTGAGTTTTTACCCTTATCATGACATTTAAATTTGTTATTTCATTCATTGCGGCAAACTTTTTCATCACATTCTTTCTCATCCACTGATATTTGGTGACTCACCTGTAAAGAGAAAAAAATAGAATCGCGAAGTATTTCCTCCAAGTTTTGCACTTTGAATGATGAGTTAAGCGATAATTTCGTGCTCCTTATCTGTTGCAGCCCTGGATAGCCCTCAGTGACTGTGCGTGAGTCCACTTTATGGGGGGAGCGAGTTGCTTTTACGACCGTGCAGGTTTGATAAGAACGCTTCACCCAGCCGTTAGCGAGCTGGCTCTGTGATACAGATAGTCCTCACGAGTACTGCAGGAACCGGGTAAAGTATCGAGTCGAGCAATGAGTATTTGTTAACTCGTAGCCGATTGTGGCATCGAGTTCTGGATGTTTCTTAGGAGAAATTACAGTCACACAAACACACACACACACACACACATATATATATATGTGTGTGTGTGTGTGTGTGTGTGAAGAGATAGATAGATAGATAGATAGATAAATGAATGGAAAAATCATGAAATTTAGCGTTAAAAAAGGATCATATTATTACACTTTGTTGATAAATTTTCAAGTCCGATCGGTGTAATTGTTTGTGCATTTGATTGACACACACAAAAAAAATTAACCAGCTTGTTATTATTGGTAATCAGCTGAGTGCCCTGCAAAATAGTTTCCTATAAAAAAGACGCCCCACATTTATTCCTTTTTTTTTTGTTTCCACAGTCCCTGACCAAAGTTGTAACATCATCAGCAGGCGACGTGAGACAAGGAAAGAAATAACAATCTCATCCGCCCAACGCTTGTCCACACCGTAAGATGAGGTTAAAGGTTACTTACTGCAGGTTTGATCTGTGGTCTGTCTTCATCTCTTATCTCTTACTGTAATCTAATTCTGTATCCTGACTGAAAGCAGGTGCGTTAGATACTTTTTTTAAAATAATTGCTGTGATATATAACATGTGACTGATGAAATTTAAATTAAAAAAAAAAAACCCTGATTTTATAATGAAGCTACACCGTCACAAGTAACCATACATCCATAGCTAAAACTATGTTTCCAAAAGATAGGCATTCATTTGAAAGTTATTTGACCTAATTATAGGTCATTTTAAAATCAAATGTAAGTTTTTACCATACATATAATTATGCATTTCATCTAAATCACTTTTTAGGAGGAACAATATCCTGGAAATCAAACAGAACCGGTACTTGACTTAAACGGATAGAATCTGTAAAATCCAGGGACCGAATACAGAGCAGGTACCGCAAGCTCGCGCCTCGCCCGCCGTCTCGCGCCGGTGAGTCTGTGGCTGCACGCCTGGCTGGGTCGACGTGAGCAGGAGAACCATAGTCAGCGGTCTCTCCTTCTCCAGCAGTCGGGGACTGGAGAAATGTTGTCTCTGCAAAAATAATAATGTCCTCCGATAACAGGAGAAAGGCGAGTGAGATGGCGACACAGGGGCACGGAGGATGTTATACTATTTTTGCTGTTGTGGTGATGGAGATGGGTGATTAATGAGGTAAGGGCAGGGAAAGAGGGAGAGGTGTGGTGCCGGTGGTTGGGGGTGGAAAAAAGAAAAGGGGAGGGGGGGAGGGGAAGCAGAGCGCTATTAGAGAGACAAGAGTTCTACAAAGCATGCAGTGACGAAACAAACTTGTATAAGTAATATATTACTCTCTCTAGCTCTTTTCTTTTATGTGTGTCTATGATGCCTGTCTGTCCAGTTGACAGTCTTTTCCATTATTTCTCTTTCCTTCACTATTTCTGAATATTTCTATTTTGGCAGTGTAGGCCTACAGGTCACATGAGGGCTCCCGACTATCTAAACATAATTATTTCCTGCGTTTTACGTCTACCACGAATCCTAGTGAATTTTGTATATTGGTTTTATACGTCTACGACGAATCCTAGTGAATTTTGTATATTGGTTTCATACGTCTGCGACGAATCCCAGTGAATTTTGTATATTGGTTTCATACTTCTACGGCGAATCCCAGTGAATTTTGTATATTGATTTTATACGCTCTAAGGTTGCTCTGTTTTGTACCTGCTAAATTATTTGTAGACTTGCAGGTATCTGAGATTAAACTTGATGTTTTTATAAAGAAAAATCTTCCTTGTGTCTTCAGATCCACTATCAAGCTAAAATTACAGATACAGTTAGAAGTAAAGTTGATTAAATCTGGTCACTAACACTTGAAACGTTATATGGTCTTCTCCCTTGACTTCCACATGGGTTTATATCGGAACAGCATACAAGTGAGCTTTGGGCTGGAGACTTCAGAAATGTCATGAAGACTTCATGGTCCTCAACTGTAATGTGTATTTGCCTCTCTTAAATAAAAAAAATAAATCCACTCATCAACCTGTATCTTAGTCAGTCGAGAAGGTATGGGCGTGTTACAAGCCAAATACATGATTGTATTTTGAGCGTCGCCTAATATTAGATTTTTTTTCAAAGCAGTTTATCTTTATTGATTTCTTCATTATTCGATGATGAATTCTATATAGATGAACAACATGAGTTAAATTTATTTTGGGGTGATTTATCTTTAAGCTTAAGCTGTAAAAGGCATAAAATACTCTGCAACTTGACCACATTTGACATTCCATTAATTATCTATTTCATTATGAGATCTTGCATCGTCATAATTTTTTGCTTCGCTTTCAAAACCAACCTTGACCTTGGCAATTCATTTTTCAACATTACTGCTAAAGCTGTTACACAGTTCATGTGAAGTATGAGACATACCACTATCTAATTGTGTAGTATCACATTTGACCCGCATTTGAGAGCAATTTTAAGGATAATGGCACATATATTATCATATATTACAATACTGATAACTGACTTGGTGTCCCTAACTATTATTGTAATTTTTAACATCTCCTTCCGGTTGACTGGAAGCTCAATGTATCGGTAAGTACAACCTCTAAAACAAAGGTGAAGTTCGAATGAAATTATCTTTCCAGTAATACCTAGACAGCCAGAACCGCCGCCATGTTGGGTGATAGAAAGGCTTGAAACATTGATACAAAATAGAAAACTTCATACATTAATGTCAACACAGACTATGGTGGAACCAAAGTTAACTGTTCATCTATTTCTCTTAACTGATACTGCCTGCATGTGTGTGTGTCTGTGTGTGCATGAATATATATATATATATATATATATATATATATATATATATATATATATATATTAAAAAAGTCACAATCATTACAGATTTGTTGGAGAAAGTTACCTACAAGTATACATGTAATACAAATTTGTCCCATTCGGTATTATTTAGCCATCTTGAAAATAGAAAAGAAGAAAAATATGGAGGGTAAATGCTCATTCAAGACTATTTTACATGGGCCACTAAGTCATTAAGTACGTAGCTCTGAAACTAAAATGAAAGACGGTTGCTTGTTCAAATCACGTCGGGGTCACCGGTGTAGCACTTATCCAATTAATAAGAAACACAGTTTGAACCTTTGGATTTTCTGATTTTATTGAATTCGCCTGTGTCGAGATATAAGGCTGAACATCCCGCTTTATGCACCCCGTCCGGCCTCCCATCACACTTCTGCTAGACCCTACCTGTCCCCATCTTTGTTAGCCGCAAAACATGTGTACGTCCGACGAGATGGCACTAAAGGGCCGTTACAGAGGCCTTATTCGGGTCCTCACGCAGTTCTGACTCCAGGGGACAAAACTTTCCTCATAGACTTTGGCGGTCGCGCTGAACGAATCTCAGTCGGTCGCATCAAGCCAGCGTTTTTCGATCCATTTCAACCGGTCATACTGGCTAAAACTCCTGATTTCAGACGCACAGTGTTCGAAGTTGTTCACAATCTCTCACATCCAGGAGTCAAAGCCACCGTCAAAATGGTCTCAGACAAATTTGTTTGGCACGGGATGCGGAAGCAGGTCAGTAGATGGGTGAAAGAATGTCATCACTGTCAAAGTTAGAAAATACAAAACCATACAAAAGCTCCACTAGAACATTTCTCTGTATCTGAGAAAAGATTCTCACTCATAAACATTGATATTGTTGGGCCTTTACCTTTTTCTTCTGGCTTCACATATCTCCTGACAATTATCGACCGCAACACACGCTGGCCAGAAGCTATTCCACTGCGAGGCATTACAACACCCGAGTGTGTGCATGCTCTCATTACTGGCTGGATTGCTCGTTTCGGTGTCCTTGGAGATAGTTCGTCAGATCGCGGGTCACAGTTCACATCATCTTTATGGAGTGAGATAGCGGCTCACCTCGGAGTCAAGCTTCACCATACACCTGCTTATCATCTCAGGCAAATGGGATGATCGAACGCTTTCATCGAACTCTCAAGACAGCTCTAAAAGCCCGTCTCACCGGTCCAAATTGGGTAGAAGAACTACCTTGGGTACTTCTCGGGCTCAGAACCACACCAAAAGAAGACTTAGGTTATTCCTCAGCAGAGCTTGTTTACGGTGAGCCTTTGACAATCTCAGGTGAACTAGTTGCACCTAAATCTGCAAAATCTATGGATGACTTACTGCTGAAGTTCAGACTTATATCTCGACACAGTCGGATGATACTTTAATAATACAATAAAACCAGAAAACCCAAAGGTTCAAACTGTGTTTCTTATTATTTCTTATTATATCAGTCTTTGTTTTGTTGCTATTGTTGGTGTTTTTATTTTGTTTTA
>JAWDGP010007042.1:0-60000 GCA_033675545.1 Elysia crispata | reverse complement strand
CTTCGCATTATGAATGCAAGATAATCATGTATGGAGTTGAAAATTATCTACTCTACAAACTGCAATGTCCATCTGACCATTGAAAGTATTTATTTAGGTTTCTGTCTGTGCCAGACTCATTTTATGTAAAGTTGCGAATGATTTTAAACCCATTCACAAATTGATGGTAAGAACAAAACATTTCTAACAACCAAACATAGAAATAAAAAAATGTTTCACTTTCAAAATCTTTAAGAAATCACTTTTGAATAATTAACAAACAAGAGCATAAAAAAGACAAAAAATTTATTGCTCATTCATAATACATGCTTAGTATGTACATTGCTGCCTTGGTTCTGAATTCCAAACAATGGATGTTTTTCTCTCATTGTTTGGTTGATATCTTTATACATTTAACATACAACTCGACTTAATAGATACTCATTTGTTACTTATGAATCCATGAAAAAAAAACTTTACAACCAATTAAATCAACCATACAGATGACAAAAATTTTAAAATGCTCTGAGTGTATGCTACAGAAATCAACGATACCTAATTCAAACTAATGAAGGTTGAAAAAATCTGTACCTGCAACAAAACCAAAACCAAATTCATCATTTTTCTCCTCAGATTCTTGTGATCAGATATAGCTATGAACTTTACCTGAAAATCACCTTTAGAATAATATTGTAGCGCATGAGTTATTGCCCTGGAAATGTTCATTAAAACATCAGTTACACATATTTGCGCCCTCGTCACAAGATCAATTTGTAGTGGTTAGGCCATACCTCACAAGGAGCTCATCTGATCCAAACTTTTATCATAGTAAACAATTTACATAAAACCACACCTACACAAATAAACATGAAATGGTCTACTAATAGTTTCATGCCTAGCATGAAACAAATAAAAAGGAAAATATTTCTGACTCTCAGTTCATAATAAAGAGTGTAATCACTTCTTCTTGTCTTCCTTGCATACAATGACATATCTCTGTGGTACCATTAGGGGAGGGGAATAGCCGGTGGCGTATGACGTATCTTCAAACAGGACGGAATAGTCGTCTTGAGGCTGTTCAGATTTATGACAAATTTGTTTTTAAAACAAACAAAATATGAGTCTTCATACATCTGGTTATAAATCCAATAAAGGTACATTTTGAAAGTTGTTAAGACTTCCCTTTTAATAACAATAAAGCTGTAACCACAAAACTAAGAGGAGGAAAAATTTGGGCACAACTAAACTTGGCCATCCACTTTATATTTTGCATAAATAAGATCTGTACATTAATAAACATTTCTTATCTTTATTTAGGGTTTATTGATGCATAATTTTTTTTATAAATCTAAGCATAAAAATTTTTAACTCCCTACTATATTGTTGCCAATTTGAGGGACATATATTAGTTCTAACCACTCCACCTAATTACCTTGCCATAAAAAATGTGATCTCTTGTAGTTTCCTAAAAGGAGAGGGAATTCACATTATTCATATCCAGATCAAAAGGTAGAAGTTAGTATAAGTTGCATGGCTGGACATTATATCAGGTTTTGTAAGATTTTGGAACTGTGATTTGATTTTAATGAAATGAACGAAATCAATCTTTTTCTTCTTACCGTCTTGGGTGGATCCTCAACAAGAGCTCTATAGAAACATGTTGTTTGTGGATACAGAGCCAGAATTAGCTGCACAGTAGGAGAATTGGTAAAGAAAAAAATCCAATTATCTTAGAATTGCAAAAGAACAAACTATTATTCAACGGCCAGACTTATTACTTATACACTTATCATAATATCAAAGGATTATGCATTGCAACCAGTACTTATGGAGTCCTTAGGAAAAAATATCCGATTAAAATATCCAAAATCTCACTTCTTCTATTTCTGTAGCCAAAAAAAATCATTATGTGGTTATTTCTGTGAAATCCATATATGTTCCAAAAATATTGAAGATAAATGCTCATACAATGTAAAAGCAAATTCTTAATTTTTTTTAAGGTACTTTAAAGAAGTATATCAATTCTGTCTTTTGTAGTGCCTATTCAACTCTTTTACAGGTCATTCAGGGACATTTTAAAATCAACAGGCAAGTTGCCTGAAAATAATATATTTAATAACTAATGTCACTGCCATATAATGATAGTAAAACTAATCAACATATAATGATAGTATAACACATCAAAGAGAAGGAATAAATAGAAAGGATGTGAAGTACGTAAACTTCCGAAATGCAAAGTTTTTCACTGCTGTGAGATCTACTTGGAAGAAATGTTCATCATCAGTGGTTACAGAGGATATCTCCACCAGTTTGTTTTGAATCTTAGAGTGTTACCTTGGTTAATGAGTAATGAATGACTGCTGGGGAAGAATCCATCAGGCAAACAGGAGAGAATGAGAGATATAAAGAGAGGTAAACTGACATACACAAAGAAAGACAACTAGATGGTCAGAGAAATTGGGAGAGTGGGAAACACAGAGAGAGAGGCTTTTACTATAGAAGAAACGGAGGTTGCAGTGCGTTTCGCACAGTGTTAAAATACTCACAGCCTTTTTAGGAAATAAAGCTCCAGGGTCTGTCTCGGGATTGGCTTTCCAGATGGGAAGGGGAACAACTCTTCGTCGGCTGATAGAATGTCTCCTGGAAGGATCAGGAATTCTAAGATTTTACAAGCTGACACATGTAGATATCAGAACTATAACATCATATTGCTGTGTTGCTGTGTGCCACAGATATATTCCATAGATTTAGCTTAATCTACCATATAGCTGGCTCTTGAAGGATTATCAAACAGAACAAAAGCATGGTTACTTTATATTTACAGATGATTCTTGATTAAGTACTAACTTAGAACTAAATGGAAAACAAAAAATTCTATTCAGATTGCAACAATGTTCACCTTTCTTAATTCCATGGCATTTGTTTGTTTTTTTTTTAAATAGGGATATCCTTTACACTACAGTATTTCAATTATTTTACATGACTTAAAAAGAGACGTCCTAACATAACTCATTCCAGAGAAAATACAACCTTTCAGATAGAGTATAGCAAATGTTCTTTAAAGGTTGCTGTTCGCACCCAAATCCTTTCCATCAACTGCTTTGAGACAGATTTAACTTTTTTTTCTCCATATTATGGCCATTCCTCAATAAATCATTGCTGATTTATGCAGCAAAAGATCATTTTAATTGAGAAACTCATGTGACAGGGATTCACTGTATTGTGTACATGACAGATATACCAGTGTGGCACAGTAGCAACAGGCTCTAATACAGCTCCAAGAACTCACTATCTTCTTCACTTAGTTATGACGAAACATTTCCATAAAAAACTTAACTCACTCTTTGCCTTCTTCAGCATCAACATCATCAACCTCATACTTCCCAGTGTGAGCGTTAAAATTTACGACCTCAGCCAGAATCCAGTTTTCTTCACCATCCTGACCTTTGACCCTGGCTGCCACTTTGTCTTCTGCCTGAGAGATGTAGTTATTGTCAGCAGGAACGGCTCCACACAGGGGAGGAGGGCTGAAAAATTATGATAAACTATAACTTTAAAAAGAGAGAACGAGTTAGTTCTAGTTTCCGTACAAATATTCACTTCAATCTTAACCTTAAAATAAAAGATCTTATACAATACAAGTAAAATAGTCTTTTTAAAAAAAATTACTTCATATTCAACTTCATCGAACATTTTTTTTAAAGATGACATTTTATAACAATTAAAGGACAAAAGATCAAAATTTATTGGTAACTGCATTCAAGCAATAATAGAAATCGTTTAGCGACATGAGTTGTTACACAGCGAGAGGGTGAGAGAAAAAATAGGGATTAAAGTAAGAGATAAAGAAAGAGTGGGTTGGGGTGGGGAGAGAAAGAAAGACTAAAAAAAAAGAGAAAGCTAGAGTTTATACAAAGAGAAGAAAGATAGAGATGAAGAAAAAGAGTTGCCATTACCTTTCGCCTGGTTTGCTGACCCACAGAGGTAAAGTGGTTGCATTTTGTTGTAGTTGAGACATCAGTACTCCCCGCCGCATGATTTGTTTTGGTCGTCCTGAATCTAAGGTGATGATAATGGAGGGATATGATAAATTAATGTCAGCCCTCTGTGTGTGGGTGAGTGAGTGAGAGAAAGAGAGAGAGAGCCTACAAAGTAGAGAGAGAGAGAGAGAGAGAGAGAGAGAGAGAGAGAGAGAGAGAGAGAGAGAGAGAGAGAGAGAGAGAGAGACTAGAGAGAGAGAGAGAGAGAGAGAGAGAGAGAGAGAGAGAGAGAGAGAGAGAGAGAGAGAGAGAGAGAGAGAGAGAGAGAGAGAGAGAGAAACAGATAGACAGAGAGTGTGTGAGGGAGGGAAAACTGAGAAAGTGTAGGCTGAAAAAAATCTTTTTTTTCCAATTTTTTGATTATGAGATTCTAAGACAGTGTTTAAAAAATTAAGAATTATAAGTACCACTACTTAAGCTGCAACCAATAGTCACTAAATAGGGGTTTTCCCTATTGCGTTTCTACGACTATCTTTAAAATTAGACTCTTTAAATAAATTCTCCACCATCTACAAAAAAAAGTAGAGTTTCAATAATCACAAAAAAAGAGAGTACTAGAAGCATTTTTAGAATTAGAAACTCCATTTATTTGAATAAAGCTTCTGTTTCTCTTTGCTTTCTTCTTTAAAAAAATGTTCTTTTAAATTAAATGCAATTTATATAAATAAATATGCTGTGTAGGAATTAAGTGAGTAATGTATAGAAGCACTTTTACCATTCCTCTGCTTGGTAGATTTTTCATGCAGTCTTTTTATTTCTTTAATTTTTTCCAGAGAGGCCCTAATTACTCTGCAAATAAAATCAACATAGCAGTTTGATGACTTTTGCAATGCAAATTGCTTAGCATACCTGGCTAACAATTTCATTTGGGGGTTAAAAAAACAAATACAAAAACGTTTCTACATATTTCATTTTCACTAAAGATTGACAAGAATGCAAAATTAAATCTATTTTTATTTTGATAAAAATATAGTGCCTTACATGAAGCTTTTCTCGTTTGCTCTATATCTAAGATTATTTACTTTTGACAGGAAATGGTGAACATGATGAGAAGCCAATGATGCTAACAAATTAGTATGATAAAACAGAAAGAATAACATATAATTCACAAGAAGTTCTTATGAGCCAGCTGCAAGATTTAGGGTTTGAAAAAAAAACATGTCTGAAGAAAATAAGTTCCACATTTTCATATCATTTCAAAAGAGATCAACGTGTCAATTTTCACTATATGAAAATTATATCTTTTAAGAGAACTGCCAATAATTTCAAGCAGTTTTCACAAATGAGCTTGGAAAATTGCTTTACTTTAATAATATCAATATACCTTTATATGTGAAATACGACTTACTAGGAGAGAGGGCAAAACATAGAGCCAAGATGAGCTTGGAAAATTGCTTTACTTTAATAATATCAATATACCTTTATATGTGAAATCACTGACTTACTAATAATATCAATATACCTTTATATGAGAGAGAGAGGGCAAAACATAAAAGATGTGAGACTTACTAGGAGATGAGCTTGGAAAATTGCTTTACTTTAATAATATCAATATACCTTTATATGAAATACGACTTACTAGGAGAGAGGGCAAAACATAGAGCCAAGCGCTTTAAGTGAAATACGAGCTTGGTAAAATTGCTTTACTTTAATAATATCAATATACCTTTATATGTGAAATACGACTTACTAATACGATGAGCTTGGAAAATTGCTTTACTTTAATAATATCAATATACCTTTATATGTGAAATACGACTTACTAGGAGAGAAAACATAGGGCCAATATGGAAATACGACTTACTAGGACAAAACATAAGAGTTGCAAAACATAGAGCCAAGATGAGCTTGGAAAATTGCTTTACTTTAATAATATCAATATACCTTTATATGTGAAATACGACTTACTAAGAGAGAGGGCAAGACAAAGAGCCAAGATGAGCTTGGAAAATTGCTTTACTTTAATAATATCAATATACCTTTATATGTGAAATACGACTTACTAGGATAGAGGGCAAAACATAGAGCCAAGATGAGCTTGGAAAATTGCTTTACTTTAATAATATCAATATACCTTTATATGTGAAATACGACTTACTAGGAGAGAGGGCAAAACATAGAGCCAAGATGAGCTTGGAAAATTGCTTTACTTTAATAATATCAATATACCTTTATATGTAAAATACGACTTACTAGGATAGAGGGCAAAACATAGGGCCAAGATGAGCTTGGAAAATTGCTTTACTTTAATAATATCAATATACCTTTATATGTGAAATACGACTTACTAGGAGAGAGGGCAAAACATAGGGCCAAGATGAGCTTGGAAAATTGCTTTACTTTAATAATATCAATATACCTTTATATGTGAAATACGACTTACTAGGATAGAGGGCAAAACATAGAGCCAAGATGAGCTTGGAAAATTGCTTTACTTTAATAATATCAATATACCTTTATATGTGAAATACGACTTACTAGGAGAGAGGGCAAAACATAGAGCCAAGATGAGCTTGGAAAATTGCTTTACTTTAATAATATCAATATACCTTTATATGTGAAATACGACTTACTAGGAGAGAGGGCAAAACATAGAGCCAAGATGAGCTTGGAAAATTGCTTTACTTTAATAATATCAATATACCTTTATATGTGAAATACGACTTACTAGGAGAGAGGGCAAAACATAGAGCCAAGATGAGCTTGGAAAATTGCTTTACTTTAATAATATCAATATACCTTTATATGTGAAATACGACTTACTAGGAGAGGGCAAAACATAGAGCCAAGATGAGCTTGGAAAATTGCTTTACTTTAATAATATCAATATACCTTTATATGTGAAATACGACTTACTAGGAGAGAGGGCAAAACATAGGGCCAAGATGAGCTTGGAAAATTGCTTTACTTTAATAATATCAATATACCTTTATATGTGAAATACGACTTACTAGGAGAGAGGGCAAAACATAGAGCCAAGATGAGCTTGGAAAATTGCTTTACTTTAATAATATCAATATACCTTTATATGTGAAATACGACTTACTAGGAGAGAGGGCAAAACATAGAGCCAAGATGAGCTTGGAAAATTGCTTTACTTTAATAATATCAATATACCTTTATATGTGAAATACGACTTACTAGGGGAGAGAGGGCAAAACATAGGGCCAAGATGAGCTTGGAAAATTGCTTTACTTTAATAATATCAATATACCTTTATATGTGAAATACGACTTACTAGGAGAGAGGGCAAAACATAGAGCCAAGATGAGCTTGGAAAATTGCTTTACTTTAATAATATCAATATACCTTTATATGTGAAATACGACCGATTAGGATAGAGGGCAAAACATAGAGCCAAGATGTAGTTAAACCAAACCCTTTTTTTCAAGTCTTTGTTGGTGATTTTAATATAAGATTTTCAGTTTAGCCATAACATTTTATTTTACATAGGTAACCTTATCTACATAAAAAAAAATGTGGTCCTAATAGTTGTTTTCATCAAACAGTTATGGCTCAAGTGAAATATTTAAAAATGTTTATCAACAGATACTAAAATAAACATATAAATGCTCACTCAGCCTCTTCTTCAGCATCCTTTGTTGCTGCACTGTAGAGATTCTTTAACTTTTGTCGATAGTATGGCGTCACTGAAGATATTTAAAAGTTGCAAATATGTTTTAAATTAAAGAAATGTTCACAATGGATTCAATATGCAACGAATTGCAAGATTTATACTCTTGAAATGAAAAGCAATTTTCATACCCCAGATAAATTCATCCAAAGAATATATCTCTTATTAAAAGTAAGAAAAGTTGATTTCTTTTTACTCAGCAAATGGGAAAAAATCCGCAAACAGTAGAATAGGCGTACTTATTTCAATGAATCAAAACACAAAGACAGATGCTGAGAAGAAAATATGTCAACTAATCTGCACTTTGCTTTGGTAAGTATCACATAGAAAAGCAAAATAAACGATGATATGTAAAATCAATACAGTGGGATCTGCTTGAAGTCAACTCACTTAAGTAGTTAAAGTCAACACCACACCGCAGTCCCCTTTTTTTCTTCTTTGTAACTGATTTTCTGAGAAAGACATTATTTTTGCTTAAAGTGGTGGATAGAAAAAGCTGAACGAAACCTATAAAAGCGAGGTGCATAAGGATGCACGGGCATGATATAGCTCTTTGTTTGTAAACCCAATACAGGAAAAAAGTCACTGTGTATTGATAGCATGCTTAACAAGGCCTGACTAAGCTAGTGTGGTTTTGCGCTGTTGGTGACAGTAAGCTGAGCAACAAAGAAGGGTGCCTATAGTAAGGGCAGGATGGATGCTGGGTGTGTCTAGATCTAAGCTTAACTCATCGTGGGCTAATGTCATTTGTGGCAACTAGTGCATTGTTTTCTCCCCACTTTCATTTGCATTAACCAAGAGCATTCTTTTCTCAGTGTTCAATTATGCTAAACAACTTTTTTTTTAAATCGGGCCATTATTTTTTTTCCCAGTGAAAACAGAACAAAACTAAAGATGGTCCTAAGACCATACTAAAAGAGGGTAAAGCTGAAAAAAATAGAGCAGGAATTGTAGGTGTGTATGTTTATTTTGTGTGTAGTACATCAAGTTGTTTTTATAGACCTCTTTTCAGACTTAGTGTTGTTTTCTCTTTGCTAAATCTCACTATAGTAAATAATGAAAGGGATACATTGCAAATGGCACTATCATAAGTAACAAAAGGGAGGCACAGGGATGAGAACTGGACACAAATTTCTTTGTACTGAACTTTCGTTTCAAATCGGCCAACACAAGTGGTGTAGGCAGGACCATTCTCCCTTCCTCCCCCCTAAATTAAAAGAGAAACTGGTAGCCCTCACAGCCATAATCATGAAGCATTTTTTTCTTACTGATTTAGCCCATAATTTTTCTGTGATTTGACTAAGAGGTTAAATGACAGGTAGCCCATCTACAGCTGTGTTCCCCAAATGTTACTGCTTTTTGTGTTTTACTGGCTTAACTAGGGCACATTAAAGTTTTACTCATCATAGTATACATGAAGGCCTATGTTCTAGCTTACACATTGAGCATTGCTCTCCTCATCTCTATCTTTTATTATTACATTTGAGCCAAACATGATCAATTTTGATTATGTCTAAAACTTTTCACTAAGCTACAACTGGCCGTATAAAACAAAAAAATTTGGTTTGCTTTGGAATGAAAATCACCTACTATAATTATAGTCTCATGTCATGCCTGGTTTCAATAATAAGATCTAGTCTAGATTTACTCTAGATCTAACTCTACTGTGGAATTTCCACCATTTTAATAGTTCACTAGATTTAGATAATGTGTCTTGACTAAAAAAAAATTGTTCTTTCTTATTAAGTATTATCAGATGAAGAAATAAGATTAGTATGATCCTTTCTTAGAAGTTTCAGCGAGGTCGAGGTGTGAAAATGAACAGAATGAAGTTTTACGGATGAATAAACTATAAAGAAAATATCTTGGTTGGCTTAAATACAATACAAATCTCGATATTGGAAATCAAAGTATAAGAATATAAAAAATACACAATACAGATATACTATACTGCCAGGTTTATACTTTTGCACAGGCTTATACTCCATGATGGAAAAATATCGCACTTGTCTTAGAATTATATTTTCACCATTTCTTTTTCCTTAAAAATGTACAGATGTTCAACCTTATGGATAAAAGTTTCCTTCTGGCACAAGGACAGGATTTAAGGAGGATCACATGAATATTCAAAATAATGGAATTCCGTAAATTTATGGAAAATTCTCTTCCCTGCAGACAACCTGTTTTATAACATGAATTCGTGGACTTGTTTCCTGGAAATGAATAGAAGCTTGTTTTAAGTCAACATTTTTTTTTGGTCCTAAAGTGTTGACTTTAAACAGATTTCACTGGTTTAAGTTAAATAAAAAAAGATGATCACTTGGCGAATGAAAAGGAAAATAATATAAGCATGGTACATAACTGAACTTAACTTTCTTCATGAAATGGTAAGAATGCTGGAGTCAGAATGTTACTTTGAAACTACTAACCTTTGCCCTCCTCTTTGACCTTTTCGTGGGTCTTTCTTATGTTTGTCAAGTTGTGCTCTGCCCTGTCTCTTTCAATCTATAAATAAGAGAAGATGAATTTTTTCATGAAAAGCAAGCTGTGGATCAGGACATTGCTGAAAAATGTAGTGCATATTCAATATCTTTCAAAAGGCATGGCTTAAGAGATTTTTTTTTATTTCAAACATGGTAACATCAAGCTTACCTGAATATCTTTGATGTTTCGGAAAAGCTCTCCAAGCAGACCTTGGACTCTCTCTTCAGAAGATGCTGGAGCACCTCCCACAGCTCCTCTCATCTCATCTGAGGATACAGACACACTCGGACTCTGGCTTGAGTTGCCAGATCCTTTTGTTGAAGATTCTGTCTTATCACCAATCAAACCTTTTGCTGCATCTGCTTTATCTGCTTCTCCTTTGCTGTCAGATTTTGATTCTGCTTTGGACTCTGGTTTCAAATCTCCACCTTTACCCTCTGATCTAGAGTGATCTCCTCCATTTCCACTACCTCCTTTACCTTTTGAAACTCGTGGCATTTCTGAAACAAAAGCATTTATTTCCAGTTAATTGTAATATAGTTTATCCATAAAAAAAAAAAAAAACATTTAAGAGGTTTCACAGAAATAATTATGCCACAGCTTCAAAGAATGCTTGTAGAATGTCTGACTCTGTCCTTTACCTCATTTTCTAAAATGCAATTGTGAATAATTTTAAAATTTAAGCCTTGACAACTGATGCCTTTACATTAAAAAATATAAATAAATTAGTAGGCTAACTGAACTAAATCTAGATTACAACTAATTTGAGGCCCAAAGTATAAATACTCTATCAAGGCCTTCTGCTTATCATGAAAAGCACATTTGGTTAAGATATATAGATCTAATTTAGAATTGTGTGCAAAATATTGGAGTGTCTGTGGGATTAGGGCATCCAAGTTCCAACCTGATATATTCCCTACCACATAATTCAAGCATTCCACGTAAGTTGCTATTAGAGAGAAGACTCATTTTATCAACAGTTTAATATACAAAAAGGCCTGATATTATCACCATGCTGTGGGCGAGCTAGATTATTACCAAACAAAATCGATTAAAAAAACTCGCAAACTTGTACAAAATCTAGATCTAGATCTAGCTTTTTCCTAAATAGAATCTAGAGTCTAGTCCATAATAGCTACAAACACTTTACCTCAGTCCTCAGGCTCAGTGGTTGCTGGCGATACACTATTTCGTTGCGTAGTAAAATCAAATATAATCTTCTACAGTCTAGATAAATACAATTTTCAGTAGATTGCGACTGAAATAAATGGAAGTCATGTACACATCTTGTGTAAATCAAGACATGAGTTTGTGATACTTTTAGCCAGTCTTTGTACTACATTCAAACTAGAGCTTTCACTTCTTTCAGGTAATCAGGTGAAACATTTAAAGTTGAGGTGCTTTACAGTTCAATGCAGCAAAATTGGTTAAACGAGCCTCTGATTGGTCTTTGATATGAAAACTAAAATCTTGTAGACCTAAAATAATCTGAAACAAAACGTGAAAATAAACAACTGCTGCCTCAGAGCGTCATAGGCAACAGAACATTGAGCCAATGATCATTTTGTATCCTACGAACTAGACTTCAAAGGCCCACATCTAGATCTAGATCTAATCTAGTTACTGAAGTCCAACAAGTGTTCAAGAAATCGCTGCAAATGAAATTGATATCAAGAAATGTTTGAGTGCTTTCAGTCCACGTCAAGCTCTAAATCTGGGTATAATCCAGCAGTTGTTTAGACGTCGATGCGGATCTAGACTAAAGTTTAAGTACCGGCGGAAGGGTCGTTTCAACTTCTTTGTAAATTATAATTAAAAGTATGGAACGTTTTTTGTTAACATTGGCGGGGATTGCATTTTTCATTGCTGCACATTTCATAATCAGGAAATGTCTTGTTTTAGTCTGGAATTCAGCATTATCAGAAGCTAGCATATATGTAATTGCCTGCAGGTAAGACTTCTTTAACCGGGAGTAAGTAGGCCTAAGGGTTGTCTTAAAATCATCGAACTTTTTTTTTTTTAATTATCCATGAACTATTTAATTTAATAATCGCATGGCCTAAACCAGGTGAAGAAAATGGTTTGACAAATATTCAGGCAACTGTAGGTTACATCTAGGTTTAAATTATAGATGCTAGTCACAAATATCACCTCATTCTTTCCATTAATACTCTAGATCCAAAATGTATTCTCAGAAAACTTGATTATATTTGTGTTAATGAAAACAAATGCATTAAACGAAACACTACATTATCTTGATGTGGTTTACGCAATAGGTAGTAAAAAGAATATTGTCAATATCTAAATAAAACATATTAATCACCACTTCTAACTGGTCATTAAAGCCCATTTCTTAAATTATCATTATAGTTAGAGTTTGTGTACATTTAAGGTCAAAGTGATATGGAATATTAGCAGGGCCTATTTAAAGCTCTCATAATTTTTTTACTGTTTTTTGTCATTTGATAAATTTGTGAATGTTTTTACCGAGATAATTTTATATTTTCAATCATTTTATTTCTTTTTCATTTTTAGATCTGTCAGTGCTCTTCAGGGAGCCATTTCATTCATTATAGGGGCCATTGTTGCTAAATCATGCACAGGAGATATCATGAAGGATGTGTAAGTTCATGAAAAGTTTAGAACTTTTTCTTTGACTTCAAATGCCTTTAAAAGAATTCAAGAAAGAAGATCTATTACATTCATGTTTTGAAAGAGTGAGAAATGTGTTCCACAAAGTCCAGTTATATAACATGTCTTAGTTGATTGCTGAGGCCAAAGGGGATTTTTGGTGTTTTTTTTTACACAAGACAGGCAATGTATTGTGCTGCTGCCACGGCCAGTTAGCTTCAGGACTTGGCATACATGTGGCAGAACAGATTACTTTTATAAAATTGCACTATGCATATAGTTTACAGCAAAGTGTCTAGATAAGATTTTATTGATGAAACCAATAATGTTGCATTTATATTTGCAATCTTGACTCCAAATTTTTAAATATATATGCTTCATTGTTTTCATGAGTTTAGGAAAGGAAGAGTGACAGGCTTCCAGAAGAATAAGTTTTCATGGAGGCTTGATTGGGTATGATGCTTTCAGTGAACAATGTCAGTAATTCCTTTAATGAAAAAATGGATTTGCAATGAAAGTAAAACACGGAGGTAAATTAGTTTGGTAGGGAGGGAGAGTAGAACTGGAGCAGATTAAATCTCAATTCAAAGAGCAATTAGGTATTTTAGTCTTAGAACTCTGTTTCAGTCTTCCATCTAAGCTAAAGCCTCGAGAGTCACTGCATAATCCGTTTGTTCAAGAGAACTCTGAAACTATGCAAAAACTAAATACAGGCAGTCACACTAGATCAAAACAAAGAGGGTTAAGAGGGATAATAGTAATGCAGTGATAAAGTAAGGAACAAAAAAGGAATTCATACCAAACTAACAAGGTTGGCTCAAGAGACTTGACAGGCGCTTGATTTATTCATTGTCTCAAACAAGGTAGGAGACATCAAATGAAACAACTTGTGAAACAATCTGGATGAGAAAGTATTAATATAAGCTATCCTATCATTGGACACAATATCAAGAAAGGCAGAGACGTGATACTTGACACACCCACATCAGTCTCTCTAGTCATGCCCATGCTTACACCTGAGTAAACCCTCACTTTCTTTCTTGGCTTCACAGTAACAAGAGACTTTGGTTTACCTGAAATTAGATTGGTTTAGTCTAATGTTGTTTTAAAAATAGGGCAACAACATGACTAGCTGAAATCCACATGATGAGAAGAAGACTAACGGGGTGGTGCTTATTCCTACTCTTTGTCAGGATTCTGCATTGAGGGTGTAAGGTTGGGGTGGGGTGGGGACAAGTAGAGGGGAAAAAAGGGTAATGCGAAAGAATCTCCACTGCCTGATTCTTTTGTTTCCCAACAACCACATGCCAAGGAAACAGATTCCTCACATGTCAGTAACTTCAAATACTCATCTTGTACCAATAACGCTAAATGGCAAGTGTTTTTCCACACTTCATGTGCTTGGATCTCTTCCCATTAGTTCAAAGAGGGGCAAAGTATCATCTTTTCATTGGTTGATATTCTAAGAAAAGGTATAAAATCTGTGCAGTGAATTAGATGCAGCGTTTAGAAGAGAATGACATTTCAAATCAGCTTGCAAGTCAACACCTAATATTATGAATGTTGCAGCACCCAGCTTAGAGCCACTTCGCCCATATTTACATGCATCGCTCAGGGCAGATTCTTTTCAGGGCAAAACCCATATGTGAGGTCTGTGCAGAAGAAAAGGTTAAGAAACTGGAGTTGACAAACAAAAATCAGGACATCTTACAATATCCATCTCAAAAGAGTCAAATCTATTCAAATCTGGTTGTTGTTGTTGTTGTTGTTGTAGTTGTTTTTAATCTTGTACCATTTGTGAGTAACAGGATTTTTAAGCACAAAAAGTGCCTCATTTCAATGCTGCTAAAGGTTGTCTCCGACAGGTTGAGAAAAGCTAAGATTGTTTGTACCTGGTTTCATTGTTAGAGTGTTATGGTTAGCAGTTGCGCGAGCTACGTTGACAGAGTTGTTGAAATTTGATTTATCTAATATCCTGAGTGAATGTAATGTATAACATGTTAAACATGCTTTGATTTTTAATATTATTAGTTTTTAAAGAAAATATAAACAAAGCTAGATGTCTTAATTTTATGCATGTTTTCTTTTTAAAGTTTTTTCTTTGTGTTGTTACACTTGTCTCAAGTAATACTCCTTATCTTTAAGATAAGCATTTTCTTTTTTTTTTTATTCTCTAGTTTTGTTTTGTGATAAGCTTGGTTTTTCTTCTATTAGTGTGACTTTATTTCTTCTTGACTTCAATTCCAGGCACTGGTTGACGAATGCTTATGTCTATTTTGGTATGCCATACTTTTTGTATGATTTATGGGCAATGTACGCTTACAAAATTCGTGTCCATGAAAATAGTTACCACTCATTGCACACCATACAGCGCATAAAGAAATTTGCGTCCAGCAATGCTATGATGGTGGCACATCATCTTGCTCTACCAGCCATTCTCACACCAATCCTGCTGGTATGTAGATCTTTAAATAAGTTGTATGGCTTATGAATGAGATGGGATAAACTAGCACCAAATACCTTTTCTCACTTTATGTAAACCAATTAAATGAATTACTTTGTAACAGCTATTGTGCTAAAGTTTAAATCGTCAGAAATTGAAATAAAAGGGTTAAATTGAGTAGAAAAAAAATTGGATAAAAGAATACAATTTAGATTGATAATACAAAATGTAAAAATGTGGGCTGAGCTGTATTTCTTTTAAGAATCCTTTATTTGATATTGGATTGTATGACCTGAAACTTTGAATTGAATAGATGCTGGGTTATCAAAATTGTATGGCATTTTTTACAATAAATATATGGAGTATTTAATCAGGCTAAATATGATAAGCTGGATTAAACAAAAAAATAGAGAATTAAAACAAACACCAACACTCCCTCCCCCTCCCCAAACAAATAAAAAAAATAAAGAATTTTTTGTGTGTCTTATTATCAATATTACTGCATAAACCTTTCGAGTCATACGGCTAACTTATTAATTTCTTTTTTTTTCGTTAAATGGATCAATACATGTTATTGGTTTTTCTCAACCAGTTTCAAGCAAATAGTTTTTCAGAGTATTTGCAACCTCAGAGATGATCACATTTTCTTAATTAAAGACATCATAATATCTTCTATCACAGAGACCAGGCAGCAGACAAACCCAAACAAGCACATTCTGAGGTTCAAATCTAGGATCAGGGTTGCCTCTTATCAGGCATACCCTCAAAAGATTTTTTACAGGCCCTGAGAATTTTAAAGGACTGCAAAATGCAATGAAGATGGGGGCTGTTGAAATTGTTAGCTTCTTGAATTTTTCAGTTTTTCCAGTTTGTAAATTGTCTCGTGGCATCCCTGCTAGGATTTCTATAAGAGCAGTCCAATGTTTTACTTGCTCAGCTTTCCAGCAACACATGCCCAAGCATGCCAGATCTAGAATATGTAGTCATATCCCAAGACCCTAGGGTATTGATATTTTCAGTCTGGCAATCTAGGACTTTATTTACTCGACCAACAAATGAGCAATTGGTTTTCATCATTATGTAAAAGTTGTCAAATATATTCATATTTTAAAAGGAATCTGACTGTACTGATCAGCTGTAATGGCAAATCATACAACCTTTCAGTCAATCTGTTTGCTGGGACCAGTGAGAATTTAAATTAACTACCAAGACCTGAATTTGACGATGATTGACAGTAAACCTGTCAATATCAACTAATTTTTGTTCATCATCATTATCAGATTCTGCGAGCAGACCGTGGTGACTACTTCTTTGGTGTCTTCTACATGTTTGAGATTGTGATACCATTTATATCAGCAAGAGAAATATTAGTCCAGGTAAATAAAATATTTTCTTTAAAAAATATCCATCAGAAGTAAATCATAATACTGTTACTTTTTTCTAGTCAATTAAGAAACTTAGTTTCTGGATAATTTATGAAATTTGTATAGAAAAATAAAAAAAAATATATGAAGAAAAGAAAGGAGGCATTAATTATGCTTTTCTTACATATATGAAAGTTTTTGATGATTCATATGTTGTATCCGGACTGGAAGCTAGACATAAAATGTCTTAGTGATAAAACTTTTGCTAAAAAAAAAAAATAGAAAAATTTCTTTTATATGATCCTACTCTAAGTATCAATTGAAGTTTCTGATAATTCACAGTGTTTGTTTCACTCCAAAAGTTTGATTGAAATGCAAATCAAAATACGTGTTTACTAGGGCTTCTTTTTTTTTCGGAGATCTATATTTTTTCTTAATTTTTGTTTTCTTGCCTTAGGGTTAATGTATCAATATTTGATGTGATTTAGCATTATTGCTTTTTAGTTCGATATAATTAATTTCAAATTCATCCCTTCCCCCCATATCTCTCATCTACTCCTTCAGCTTCAGATGAAAGATACCAGATTGTACTTCATCACAAGCATCTCCATGATTGTTGTTTTCTTCTTTGCCCGTCTTGCCATTTTTCCATTTCTCTACTACTCCTATGCTGGATATGCCAACATCCCATTCCATATGGTGCCTTTTTACATTCCAGTAAAATGTAACTTTTCAAGTATATTGCTGCTTCTGCCTCAACTATATTGGTTCTTTCTTATGTTACGTGGGCTCCGTAGAGCCATGCAGCAGCTTCCTTTGAAAAGCAAGCAAAATCAAAGTTAATAAATTGGTATATATATATTTGAAGAATTTTATTTGAATAATAAAAGCAATTTTTTCTATGCAGTTGAGGTGCCAGTTTAGAATATTTTATTTTAGGTAGTAAATCATGGAGACTTTATATGTCGTTGTTTTCTTTATACAAATCTTTAGCGTGTTTACCAATGTTTTATGATAAGTTTTTACTCAGTATGGACTACTTTCAAATTCAGTTTTATTTACTGCCAAATTGAAGACCTGTTAGTGTCAGGCCAAATCTACCTTTTTGTGGTGACGATACAGGAGATACTCATGTTTTGTTTTGTTTTGCAAAGGAGGTAGGGGGGTGTTGGGAAAGTCTGTATTTCTTTTAGTTCATATCGTTAGTATGTGTGACAACTCTAAAAGTCTTGTTAATCTCAGTAATTAAGATGTCTTGATACATGTGTTTGACTTGAAAGATAAAATTAGAGATCTGATCGTTTATTCTGATAATTCAATTTTCTATCACTGTTTCAGATTAAAATTATCTGTCTCCAATAGTTGCAGTTTTGATCACGTCCAAGATCATTTTCTCTGAGATAAATGAATATACCGGTAATACCGGTACGCCTCACTGAAAAGTCCACTCAGGCTGACATATTTCAGTAAAACTAAGCTGGAGAAAAGGAAAATTCATTCACTCGAGACAATTAAAACCTTTATGTTGCCCTAACCTTATCTAGTGCCTGCTATGTCTTCCTTTACAGAATTCAACAGCAGTTGAACCCTTTAGAATAATCAAGGTATTTTTATGTCAGAAACTTTCAGACATCATGGTTTGGAAAGTGTTAAATTCTATCTTGAAAGATAAATTCTGCCCAATAATTGCTTTTTCAAATCAAGGCCAAAATCTTTTTTTTTTTGCCTACAGGCTCATGCTGCATAATTATTCCAAAAGATTTTAAATTCTACACTTTAGCAGTCATATAATTCAACCTTAGACAGTCACACCCTTCTGTTTCTCAGGTGGTAGTTGCCTATCTGTTACTCTCTTAATCATATATGTGTAAATGGATTTTAATAGGATCCATCCTTGATATCCTTCTTTATTCTACTCAGGCTACCTCACTTATAATACTTTTATGCATGCTCTAAATCTGCAGAAGTCTTTATTTGTTACTTCTATTGAAGTTTTAATTCCTACTTATAACCTTAGGTATTATTTGGTATTCAGGTACATTCCAATGAGTTTCAATCACAATGTATATTTTTGTACATGTATCTACCAAGGCCATGGTTATAATTACACTTAAATATTATGGTTTGAAAATTCAGGCCAATGAGTGGTTAATATAATACAAGAAAAAAGCTTGTGAGAGTTTTTTTTTTTTATCTTTTTACTGTATATGTCATTCTTAACAATAATACGTAGTAAAAAATTTTGGTACCCGATTTAGAAGTTCCCAATCACTTGGACTTAAATGCTCTTTTCTTGAAGAATACCACCAAGAGGTTATATCAAATTATCAATCATACTGTTTTTGAGATTTAAATGTGTCCTTTGCTTAATAATCAAGATTTTTTCTTCACATTTGGTTTGGTTGTAGCTTCACCTTATCCAGAGTTTCTTTACCTCTCTTACAACTTTTGTAACATTCCAGATGTTGGTTGGGATTTCTATTTATGTTCTCTAAAAATTCAATGTATACTTTTTGAATGGACTTGTTTTGCAATTTTTAAACAAAGTTTCATGATTGTTATTTTAGTTCATGTTGTAATTGAAAGATATTTTTTGAAAATATGCATTCTGTTCATGCTAATGTGTTCTATTCAGCAAAGTTGAGATTTAGAAATACATGCATTTCTTTCAAAGCCATTCAAACAAAAACAGCTGAAATCTAAGAGCATAATTCTAAACACATGAGTCTATTTTTATTTTATTACTTTATATTTTTTTTTACATTCGTTTTTTACTGAAGCATCAGTTACCTGAAAGAAATACTCTTTGCCTTTGTCATTCTAAAGATTCCCCGAAGTGCAACAAATTTATATTTTGAAATTTGTTAGAATCCCTTTCCTCCACTCTTTACTTATTTTTATAGTCTTAATTTAATAGATATTCAAAATGAACCTAGAGAGAGAAAATCCTCCTTATCAACTTTTTATTTGCATTGAGTGTTGTAAAGAATATGATCAAATCATAATCTTGTAATATTTAGGGAGATGTAAGGTTTCAGGATATTTGTTGCTCTGAACACATGAAACATACTTTTTCCAAATGGTGGCGACCACAAAATCCTACTTCTAGGTTTAAGGTGCAAATTTTGTTTTCAAGTACAATAACATTGCGCAAAAAAGATTTTATCTTAACTTTTTTTTTTTGCAGTTTCAACAAGTACCTGCCCTGTTCTTGTCAAATTTTAAGAATATCAGGAATTAGGATGTAATAAAAACAAACTATATGGGCAATAGGTAAAGCAAGGAGGAGGTTGAGGGTGAATTACGTAAGTGCAATGAATATTTTGTGTTTGTCTAGTCCCATTTTCATTTCTATTTCGATGCTATTTGACAGATTGGAGATATGATTATTATGTTTTAAGCATATTTATTTGTTATACATATATACATGAATTTTATGTTCTCGAAAGACCTGAAAAGTCTTAACTTTCTATTAGTAAAGATTTGCTAAATGAAAGGTACATAAAGAAGTGAACTTATGTGCACTGAGAAAATGTTTAGTAACTCCATTGTTAATAATAAAATATGCTGAAAGTGTAAATAAATGATTACTGTTTTGTAAAAGATAGGCTAGTCCCTAAAAGAAATATCTGATCCTATCATTTATGGGGAGATTGTTAAAAAAAAAGAAGACACTCTTTTATAATGAAAAGAAAATATTTTTATGAACCTGAGTGGGTTATCGTCAGTGTAGTGCAGCAGTCATCTTTTTGTCAATGTTCCAATGTTGAAAAAAGACAATAGACAGCCCAGTCCATGAAACATGTTGCTAATTAAGAGGCCCTGGCTTTAGTTCCTGACAAATTCATCTGATGCAAAATAAGATCTTAGGTCCCATCTAATTAACTTCTCCTTAACATTTGCAGTTTCTTTTCAAGACTCTTGGTGAAACAAAGAGGACCTAAATCTAAGCAGCGAATGAAAATTAGTGTGTCACGCTTGATATCTAAAGGTTTAAAATCGTTTTGATTTTTATGTAATTGATCATAATAAAATATTTTTCTTACTGACTATTTATGGCAGACAAAAAAAATGTTTTAATTTTTATGTTCCATTTCTTACTTTAGAATTAAATACAGTAATGTTACAAGGTAAACCTGAAGAACCAGTATGAAATATTTGTATTTGTCAAGCTGTCTATATATTAAAAAAGGGTTTGCTGTCTTTCATATGTATGCTTGACACTTTACAATAAGATCATTAAGAATAGCCAAGTCATACAGAGTAGCTATTGTCAGCAGCATAATTATGTGGCCTGAGTTTACGACTGATCATTATCTATATATGTTGCAACACCACAAAATGAGACGTTATGTGGCAGAGAAATTTTTTAGTAAATACAATTTTCCTGAAGAAAACTTGAAATTTCTGCTTTTTATACTGCTCTGATTTCTAACTTTCATATTGTTTCAGAAGTAAAAACCCTTTAAATAACGAGATTTTAAGCCTTCTTGAGAAGAATGGCATTTTCCCAAGTAATTGTCTGCCGCAAAACGTCTCCTTTTGTGACGTCCCTAAACATATACTATGTATAGCCTTTGTTTTTGTTTTTAACTAATGCGCAGGTTAAAAGAGAACATACATATACATAAAAGACTAATTGTCAAATCTATAATTATGTTCCAATTTGTGGAGTTATTGTTAACATATTTGTATATTAGCATAAAATCTGAGGATCTGCCAAATCCCTGCCACACTGCAGAACTTATGCATCTGAACTGAAGTATTTATGGGTGATTTTTTTTTTTATTTCGTATGGAATAAAATGTGAAGTTTTTTGCTTCATAATCATAGGCTTTTGTTTCATTTAATTATTTTCAGTAAAATTCTTTTAAGAAAGTATCCTGTTTGTGTATTGTCTTTGTATTAGTAATATGTGTTTCAATTATTGAGATAAAAATTCATCTTTCCAAATTAAATACATGCATAAATACATGTTTATTTTTTAATAATTACTGAAGCAAAATTTCGTTCTGGGGAAATGGTTGCGGCACAGGCATTATTGAAATGATTAAATGATTTACATAGCTATTGTATAATTTTGACTGTTTAAAAGCTTTGATATATGACTTTTATTTTTGCTTCCTTGCATTTATCACTTTTAATCTACTTTACCAGGTTGGGAACGAGTATACATGTATATGTTATTTGCTTTACATTTTAAAGTTTGGAAATGTAAAGCCATCTTCAAAATAGACAAGTTTGATAGCACTTAAGCAGTAGAAATAATCAGATGAATCATACAGAGGGAGCAATCCAACTTAAAATTCAGGCTGAATGGAACTGACAGTATTGCTCACCAACTGTGCAAGTATTGAACTAAAGCTAGTAAATACTGCTAGTGCAATGCCTGTGTACGTATTTCATTTCCTAAAGTATATGCTAGTCCCAAAATACACTTATTTCAAAAAGTGTATCGTCAAATTCAAATTTTGATACCTGAAGAAGAATGAATAAGTACTAGTGGCAATACTTAAAAAGACTACATTTAAAGATTTTAATGTTATTTCCAAACATATTTCCAGTGTTTGCTCCACATGTAAAAGTTTAAAGTATTGCGAATGTAAAGACAATTTCTTCAAAGGCAACTAAAATTTACATTTAAAAAAATAATGTATATATATATATATCTACCACTCTTACGATTACCAAGTTCTACTAGAATGGTTATAAAGAAAAGCGGGTAGATTCGGCGCTTTTAAAAAAATATGGCGCACAGTCATATAGGAATTTTATCAGCACTCCAAATCATGGATGAGATCTTCAATTACACTGCTGCAATTATGTTTCTCAACTAAAGCCTATTATTTTAAAGACGTAAAAAAAAAAAAAAAACACCAACAAATCCACTGTTAAAAATGTTTCTTACAATACAACCATGCTGAGCTTGTGGACACCACAAATGTTGGTTCATTAAAAAATTCTATGTAAAGCAGGGAAGTTTTAAACAATGTTTAGAGGACCACTTTCGTTCATAAAGGTTTGGCCCATTCATACCCTTTTAATTTTGACATACTATCTGAGTATCTCACTCAATTGGGCTTTATTCTCAATGCTCCTGACATAGTTGTGGCGAGTTCAAACAAATTGTTTTTTGCATATTATAAAACCTATTATATCCAATTTTCACATTGCTTTTCAATAAACTGAAAAACTCCACAGCGACTTCAAGCTCTATTGTTGGCCTAGACTGATTGTTGTTTGACACAAAGATGTTAGAGTTTATTGAGAAGAAACTTTTCATTGGATAATGATATAATGTATTTAGGACATTTTTAATTCTTTTTTTCTTCCCTCCTCACTCCTCATTCTCATCATGTTCACACCCAATCCTCCAGTCGTCTTCATCTTCCTCATCTTTTTCTTCTTAACCTATTTGTTCCTGTCCTTTTCCTCATCCTCCTACTACTCTTCTTTCTTTACCTTCTACTTTTAACTCTGCTTCGCCTCTCCCCTTTCTTCTGACTCTTCTTCTGTCCTCTTTCTTGTTCTTTTGTTGAGTTATTGTAGTTCATGCACAACCTTTAATCTTTATATGAGCCAAAAACAAATATTTCATTGTTTTCAGAGATTAGACACGTTTTACTCAGGTTTTATTGGATAAAGAGGATGTAGAGAAATTTTTTTGTTTCAGTTGCCCACAGGAAAATAGGATTGAAGAAAAAAAGAATCAGAATAATTGCAACCCCAGAAGGTTGGGGTTGAAAAAAAAACCAGTTGTAAACAGAGAAAGAAGGAGACAGTCGTAGTTTGCTATACATGCACGTATTAAAGTTTTAAATGGAGGGGAGACGAGACAGGAGATATGAAAAATGAAGAGTTAGCTGTTACACTAGATTTCTTTTCAATAATCTATAGTTCAATCCATCAAATTATACTCGGAGCCGCTATCATCATATCCCGTCTTGTCCCTTGTGGTGAGTGTCAGAGTTAAAACCTGATAACCTGTCGGTAAAACGCACGGCTACAGAGTTCACTCAACTTACAAAGTGACACCAGCATTCATTGCACTAGATCACAAGTCTGCTATTATGGGAACTTGGGTTTAAAACAAAATATATTGATTAGTCTCCTCCTTTTGGTGTTTCTTCTTCTTATTATTTTTGTTCTCGTTCTTGCTCTTCTTGTTCTTGTTCTTCTTCTTCGTGTGATTGTTGTAATTGCAATTGATGCTGCTGCCACTAAAATGATTATGATTGTGAGGATAGTGATGAAGATGATGAATTTATATCATCTACATCATCACCTTTACCAGCGTATCAAAAACGATTTCGTAGTATTAGCCTTTGTTTACGTGGTAAACTTAAAAGTTGAAACAAAGTTTTTTCCAGGAGTTAGAGACACAATCCAAAATACGAGGACAATCTCATGTTTAACTTAAAACTACATGTACTGTATTTAGATCCCTGTTTATGGAACTGGCTTTGGCTTACTAAGAATTTTATAGATCTAGATCTAACTATAAGTAAAGTAAGGTTAACATGACTGTTGGTAAGATTATTACTCTTTGCTGGTAAGATCCGTCTCAACGGGGTCGGCAACCTTTACAATCGAAGAGCCATTTGTTGAACACGTTTCCCACAGTACAGAAAACACTCATAAATTCAAATGAATAAAACACTAGATCTAATTTCAGTGTATATCTGATTTTTATTCTTCTGGTATTCAACACATGCTATAAATTTTATCTGTCTCCATAGCTCATAGATCTTGTTTCAAGTACCACTTCACAATGTGGTCAACTTTAACTGTGTTGTTTGCTCTAAGTCTAACTGAAAAAAGAACTGTGCAAACGGTGCGTGTGCTTGTATGTAACACAGTTTTGTAAAAAAAAAATAGGACTGTGAAAGATACTTTGGAAAACCTCTAGATTTTTCTTAGTCTCTGAATCAAAGATTTAGCTAATTTTAATGAACCTCATTTACGAAGGCGCTTGTTGGCTTTTAAAAGTATCGGTTACCCTTTAAACATTATTTCAAAAAAATAATAATAAAAAAATCGAGATATGGAGTTTTGAAAAAACACTCCTCAATAAAGCGGAGAAAAAAATTATAGCTGTCCATTTATTTGTCCCTACATGATGAGCTTTAAAAGATGTGTAAATTGACTACATTTTGTAATTTAAGCATTTAAATGAAATTAAATGATGAAATTTCACTGCTTACCTTTTTTTTCAGTTGTGAAATGCCAGTTTTATATGACTTTCTGATTGCAATAGTGGTGAGTCTATATCAGAGAGAGAGAGAGAGGGAGAGGATTCGAATTGATTATCAAGTAATCTTTAAAATCATTGAAACATGCAAATCTCTATTGTACATGTATATAAATATTTTTTTAAATTTATATGTTTTTTAAGTGAGGTATTTCCAGTTTCAGACAGTTGTAGCTTGCTATTTTCAACTATCTGTCAGTTTTATGAACACTTTCCCCTTCCCTCCAAGTTACCTTTTTTTAAGCTATGAATTCTACATATCAACACCTCAGTTTAAGTTTGTCCTGTCCACAGGTTATGATATTTGAGAAAATGGCTTTTAAACTTTCATTCAGCTTATACTCGTATATATGATTATATTGGACGTAGAACAAATGTAAGTGAACTTGACCCATCTTGCTTGATTTTTTGTTCTAAAATTAACAGGGCATGTAGATAATGTTCTTACTAAGAATCTTAGGGGATGGAAATTGATGCTTTCTCTAATTTTAGTAGAAAATGGACATAGAAAAAATGAAAACTGAGGTGTCGATATAAATATACAATTTTTTGCCTCTAAAACAAGTTTAAGATCTGTCACACATGAAATAAGTTGATAATCTGAAAATACACCACATTTTTTTTTAAAATTGATTCTTAAAAGTTGCGGAAAAGGAACAACAAAAATTTATGGAGTCAGTTTGTTGTCTAAACCATCATTGAGGTATCTTATTTCATAATGCAATTTTTGTGTTACTTTCTTGTCTCACATACAAGGCTTTTCTGGCATTTGAACTAGTTTCATCAAACTGTGGCGTTAGCACCACCTGGGAGAGTAAAACAATTTTTGAGTCGAGTAAGTTTAAAATATAGGAAAACTGTATTTATGTTTGCTTTAACCTTTATTGACAATTATTATAAAGAAGCATGAGTACCCGTTCATCAAATGAACAGGTCAGGAAGACAAATTATACACTGAAGAAGAGCAAAGTTCACAGAATTATATCCACAGGATCTCTTCTGGAGCCATATCTCTACATGAAAAAAAAATTTTTACAACAATAACTCTCAAGAGCCATACAAGTACATAAACTGATATAGAAAAAAATTGCAACAAATATAGCCTAAATCCAGAGCTGCAGAACTACATGAAGAAAAATAAAAAAAAATAATAAAATTTTTTTTTTCAATAATACATGTAACAGAATTGTCTCCTCTAGAGCCACTCATCATACTGTTTTGAAATGTTTAGAACCTTGATTCATTGGAGCAGATTTATCCCTGTCCAATTGAAAAAGATTTTTTTCTGTTGCAAAATTGTTTATTATATTAATAGTAAAAATTGAATTAGACCTCTCCAGAATGGAACATAGTGTGCAAATCTCACGACTTGACAAAATTCTGTGTTAGTCAAGATAATTATTAAACATTGTATCTTAAACTCAAAAGTAAACTATGGCTGAAAGATATTCAATTTCGTTTTATATTTTTTTAATAGATGGTTGTGATTTGTGAAGGGAGAGGTCATTTTATGCAATCCATGCAGTTTTAGCTAGTGTAGGATAATGTTACTTATATACAGACCTATCTTATCATTACAGAAATAAGTAGTAAGCTTGGTACAGTATTCAATTCTAAACAGTGGTTATAATTTAGTGTAAGACTTTACCTATAATTGGAAAACTTGATAATTTTAATATGAATTTTTTAAAACACACAATTTGCTTTTTTAATCTTTGTCTCCTTCTCTCTATTATCCCTTCAAAAACAGATCAAGACATACTGGTATGTAGTCATATAAAGAATAAATATTCTCATTCTTCATGTGAGAAAGAATTGCAGCCGCCAGCTGTCAGCATGACGACATCGCTGGCCCTAGTACCTTTTGACGAAAGCAGAGTTCTCCCACATGAGAAGACCGTGAGAGAGTTTAAACTAGCTGGTCATTTGTTCACTATCAAACAGGACTGGAATACTCTTGGTGTAGCAGCAGTTGTGTGGGACTCGGTGAGTCACATGGAACTATGGGATGGCTGAGGAGATGCATGTTAAACTTTATGAGGATCGGGAATAATTATGTTATTTGATTTATGGCAGATTGAAGTGGAAAGAATGAAATATAAGACGATGATTGTGTATAAAGATCAAAGGGGCTCTAGTGTTAGAGCTCTGTCACTCAGGGCGCAGCCTAGCAAGAGATGTACATCGGCTTTAATATATACATAAAAACCATTTACATTCTTTGTTCAATATTGCACCGGTAATAATAATAATAATAATAATAATAATAATAATAATAATAATAATAATAATAATAATAATCATGATAGTGATGATGATAATAGTAATAATCATAATTTAAAAAAAATAATAATACCTATTGCACTGTATCCTAAAACAGAGCTTAAAGTCGTTGTGGAGTTTTTCGGTTTGTTTATAAGCAATGTGAAAGTTGGATATGATATCAACACATGAGTACAATTTTTTATGAAGGGTTCTGAAAAGTACATGTAAAGAAAACCACGAGTTAAGGAAAATAATCTCCATTGTATTTGTAAGTGTTTGGAAACATAAAATCTCATTAGTCTTTTGAAACTTTCAATGTTT
Source organism: Elysia crispata (assembly GCA_033675545.1). Taxonomy (NCBI): domain Eukaryota; kingdom Metazoa; phylum Mollusca; class Gastropoda; family Plakobranchidae; genus Elysia; species Elysia crispata. The sequence goes on along the minus strand of JAWDGP010007042.1, from coordinate 32,588 downwards.
GTATATGTTATGTTGTGGCTCCCCACAACTTTTAATCTCTATTATTAATACACAGATATTGACACACTTCATCCAATGATCAACCCAAATTTGGAGTGAAATAATAATAAAAGGGGATTATTCAATCATGCAAGATGAATATGTACAAGAAACAATAAGATTTGATCAAAGTTATTGCAATAAGCGACTATCACATAAATAAGGCAATACTTCCAGTTAATCAGTACAATAGCAGTATTTTCTTTACAATAAAACTGGTGCTCCCTGTTATTGCAATACTCAGCATACATACATACATTACTTGGATGCTCCTGGAAGGCTTGTTGCAGAAGACCTCTTTTACAGATCACTCCCCATATTCTATATACAGAGGATTGCAAGTTACTCTTATATCCCCGAAATACACAGAGTTGCTGTCCTTTTAGCATTTCTGACAAATCAGCCACACATGTTTTGAGTCCACATTTGCATGCACCCACACAGAGTTCCAAACTATGACTACCCATGCGGACAGGTTCAGCTACAAGTGTTGTAAAACACGTACAACTCCTCTCGGGATGTTCCAACAAGACCCAGTCTCTCCGACCACTTCAAGTGCGGTCTGCTTGATTGGTGTGATATCTTTGATATCTTCTTATTTAAGGCTTTTTGTATTAATATTTATTTCGCACCTTTAAAACTCATACCTAATGTCGAATACCTTAGGGCTTCTCACATGAGTCCCTTTTGACTAACATGATTCACCTGAGGCTTTCCCTAGGATTTCCCAGTCCCCACACTTATGTCATGAGATAACCTAATTATTCTTAAAGAATCCCCCTTAATAGTTCAACATTGGAAGAAAAATAGAATTGCCATCATTGCCCCACATTTCAGCAGATGACTTCTGTCCTCTCTGTCTGTAATTTGATGCACCCTTGCTTGCTCTAGCAACAATCTCTGGGCTTGCCTGTGGCATGTGAAATGTATATTCCACTGTGTGACAGTGTAGAATAAAAGAGATTCAGGACAGTTTTCCAATGAAGGTATTTTTTGCTACCTGAATCCATCTTATGTTTGTAGCATACAAATACAGTGTATGTAGTTTGTAGAGATCTAGAATTTTGTTTTGATTTATTTGGAACAGGGTTATGTTGGAGCAGAAGAAAGATAATATGCCACTGTATGAGCCAACTGAATTATGTAAAATAAAGTATGAACATATTAAGGGAGAGGGATAGGGAAAATACAAGAATAGAAGAATAAATGTACTCAGTGCAAAAAATGTAAGAATTCTTCATCTTTAATTTTTTTCAATTTCAGGCTGTTGTTCTTGCAGAATTTTTGGTGAAAAATGAAGCATTAGTCAAAGGAAAGAATGTTTTGGAGCTTGGGGCGGGTACTGGACTAACGGGCATGGTTGCTGCAACTCTTGGTAAGATTTAGTAATCTGTTGTAACTTTTCCTCCTCCAAGGTCAGGTTAAATGCTTGCAGTTTACTTTTCAATCATTGCAGTCAGAGAAACAAGGGAAAAGAGTTCTCTGGGTTATTTTAAAGCACCAAATTTTTCTAAAGACTATATACAATTATTTTAAGTAAGAAAACTACAGCCTCCAAGGTTACTGGGTCCTATGCAGCCATTTTCAGAGAAAAACTTGTTAAGAGTCCATTGCCAACATGGGAATAAGATATTCATGCTCATGACAAAAAGCTTACAGATATAATAGATTATACATTCATAACCTTAAAATGTATCTGTGGCACCCATAGTGAAAATTTGACATATTGAGTCTTTGGCTTCATATATTTTCTGCAATTTTATAATGTAAAAGTATTTTAATCTATTATTTCAATGTCCATCAGTATTTAAGAAAACAATAAGTAGAAAAGAATATTTCTGTTTTTAGCTGTTGTTAATTTGCATGGGTTGTTCTGGATTCTTCACATTACATGTACATTCCATAACTCATCAGTCTTTTTATCTGATATTCCCAGGTGCAAATGTTACTGTCACAGAACGAGAGGAAGCAATATCACACCTGAGAGCTACCATTGACCTCAACTCTGCAGACAAATCATGGGAAATATCTGCTGCAAAACTGGACTGGACGCATCCTGAGGATCATTCAAATTTTCCAACACCAGATGTGATAATTGGTGCAGATGTCATTTACATTGAAGAAACTTTTCAAGATTTGCTCCGCACCATCTTGTCGCTGGCCAAGAGCAATCGGACCCAGATTTTGTTGTCATGTAAAATCAGATATGACAGGGACTTGCATTTTCTGAGCCTTTTACAGAACCACTTTCAAATAAATGAAGTTTTTTATGACACACATCGAGACATTAAAATTTTCTCAGTCGTTAGGTCCTCCTGACAGAAACTATGATAACATATTAGTTTTGTTCTGATGCTGAAAAATTGATGTTTTAGAGAGCTCCATGTCTGTTACTGGATTGTAGAGATAAACTAGTTACCTTGTAGTTGTGAAATGAGTTTTACTGATGTAAATTTTACTTTGTACAATGTTTGCAAAATAGTATTTTTGTAGGCCTTGTTAACTACAAAAATTGCTGAGTTTGACTCGGTGTTTGGTTTCTTACATAAAGGAGGAAACAGCTTTTATGCGACTAGTTGCTGAATGTGATGGAATATATGGAAACAAGGGGAGTAAGCTTGAATAATTGTACATGAATGAGGCATGCAAACGTGAGTTTGTTGTTTGAAGTCAATGTAACACGTAACAAGGCACAAGTGAATATTAAAGCTTCGATTATACTGGTGAGGTAATGGCCATGTGTAACAATTATTTCATTGTCTTGTTTGTTTGTCATTTTTTTTTCAAAAAAAAAAAGAAAAGCCAGACATTGTCTTACAAAATATTTATAAATTTTCAAACTGTAATCTTAGTTTAATATGGTCTGAAAAGTTATAAATTTATCTTTTGAAAGAAGAGAGCAACCTTTTTTTTTTTACTGAAGCTAGTAGAATTCTTCATGTGTTCAGATAAGGTATTTATGTCAAACCTTTGTTCTCCTATCCAATTTGAAACAATCCAATTAAAAATTTTGTCCCTCAAACACAATAAAAAGTAGTGTATCACAAAAGATGCCTATTGAGATTTTCTCTTGACACTTTCAATGTTCTGCCTTGATGGAAAGAGTTATGCAATATCAAGAAAGATAACGTTAATCTGTATCCTTCTGTTGTAGAAACAAATAAGCAAAACTGAAGGAAAAAAAATAGCATGTGGTATTTTATTTTCACAGCAGTGCAGCCATCATGTTGACAAAATTTTAAAAAATTAGTCATTAAGTAAAAAAAAAAAGAAATTCGCAGAGAGTTCTCAATAAATTTTTTGAAACATAACAGTTTGTCATAAGAAATATGTGAACAATGTTAAGAAAAAAAAAAATAATATTATGCAAATTATCATACAAATGTTTCAGTAATAATACATTTCATTATTTCAAAACAAAAAGGCATTAATTGAATAGTATGCCCTTTTTTTGAAAGAAAAGAATCTTAACTGGTTTGTAATACATAGTGGCACTTGGTATATATCTAAATCATCTTCAGTGCGGGTTGCTGTGATCTCTGCTGATCATTTTCACTTAGTGAAGATCAGTGGTTTTGCTTTTCAAAATAATTTGCATTTGAATTTCTAAAATTATCTACAACTTAAGAAATTTTAGAAATGCTCAAGCTGCTTGGCTCACTAACAAATCTAAATGCTTTGCTATTTCCTTCATTACTGCTCTCATGCGTTGTGTAAACAAAATTAAAGGAAAAGGGAAGGAAAAAAAAAAAGAATATTTTATAACTTTAGAGGGTCTGTAAAACGACAATCTAATAATATTTTACAATGAATGTTAAAGAAAATTTTGTCTACTTTAATAGACACTTAAAACAGCCCTGTGTACAAAGACAATTAAAAAATTGTCTCTCTCTCTGTTTTTTTTTTTTTGAAAATGATGTCACAAGTTTTCTTATGCTCTTTGTTACAGAAACGATTATAAGGTTTTGAAAAACCTTTTGTCCTCATTTTCATAACTTTTCTAGAAGTTCATAATTATTCACTAATGACTGCATGAAACAAAGGCATATAATATGTAACTTCTAGTCCTTTTTTGGTCTTTTGATTTGTAAAAAGAATGCTCAAAAATACTCAGGACTTTTGATAAAATTGGTAAAAATTTAGTGCAAAAGTGTTCAACTTCACATCTGATGTCTCCAGAATGGTTTGAGTTCTTTGTAATTGTGGTGTTGGAAGTCTGCCTACAAGAGCTTAATTAAGGATACAAAATTTCAAAGATTTATAACTACTAATATAAGGTAAACATTCTATGTAATCATTTGATCATGGCTTAAAACATATTTCATAAATTTTCTACATTTTTAACACATTCTATGCACCATGATATGGCATATAAATGCATCTTATTCAAATCAAATTTGTATTTTGTGTCAAAAAAATAAAGAGACAGTGAGAGAGAGTGAGAGAGAGAGACAGGGAGGGAGTAAAAGAGAGAGAGGGGGGAGAGAGAGAGAGAGAGAGAGAGAGAGAGAGAGAGAGAGTGAGAGAGAGAGACAGGGAGGGAGTAAAAGAGAGAGAGGGGGGAGAGAGAGAGAGAGAGAGAAGGGGAGGGAGTAAAAGAGAGAGAGGGGGGAGAGAGAGAGAGAGAAGGGAAGGGAGTAAAAGAGAGAGAGAAGGGAGGAGAAAGAGAGATGGTGTATGAACGCATGGATCTAAATGATAACATCAAAGATTAGACTAAAAAACAAAAAAATGGGATAGAAAAAAGTGATGGGTTTGAAAAAGGTAACATTAAAGTTTGGTAGGCTCTTAGTGTCAATGGGAAAAAAAAAGACATATAATATATAAAGGTTTTGGTTTCAATTTGCACAAATTTGGTGTTCTTGATCGAGTATAAGTAACAGCCTTCAAGAGTTTAACGAATTAACTGCTCCAGATATAAATATCTGTTCATAATTTGATTTAGAACAGAACGATATGAGTGTATAAAATCAAAGCTTTTTCTTTTGAAACAGCTACATCCATGTGCAGTGACTGTTTAAAAAAAAAAAGCTGAACAGAGAGAAGGAAGTTAAATAATGCACGTCTCGTTAGATACCTAAAACAAATGGAATGCAAGGAAGCAAAACAAGATATGGTTTTTTTAATTATTGTTTGAGAAAATAGGTGTATAAAAATGCCTCATTTTATTTAATAAAAAATATTGTCAAATCACCTCACTCTTTTAATTCATTACATAGCACAGCTGTTTCAAATTCATACATACAAAACTGTTTGTATATCACAGATCAACATTGGCTTTTAAGTGAACTTTTGTACATAATGATTTGACTAGGTGAAAGAAAAAAATTACAATCAGTTGTTAATATATTCTCTTATGATGTTATCAAAGTGGAATTTCATCCATATGTATTGTAGAGAATATGACCTAAAAACATGCATAGCCTCAAACATTTAAGATACACCACATTTTTTTCCCTAAAGCAAAATTATTTAAATTAAAAAAAAAAAGAAAAAGGTAGCATATTCCAAATGCTCAAACTAAGCTTATAGCATATACTAATATATGAAGCTGCTGTAAAAGAACTGATACATATCTAAAATTCATATTTTTAAACCTTCAACACAAGAGTCCCAATGACAATAAGGTTGATTTTGCCTGAAGAAAACAAAAAGGACTTGTTCTGAAAATTACCTATTAAAGGCTAATTTGTACATCATTGCAAAACTTGCTACTATTTCATTAAAATAAGTGAAAAGAAAAGTTTCTCACAAAACAAGCAGAGAAACATGTGAGAAACAAACTTCACCCCAAAACCATACCCTGAATGGTGCTAGATAGATTTGTGGACAGGACCAGTTCATATAATACCACACTACAGCCAAGTTACCCTCAGTCAACAGAAGTCAATCATATTTGATTTTGACTCTCCTCGATTCTTTCCATTTTCTTTCATAATGATAAAGTTATGTAGTTATTGATTTACAGAAAAAGCTCCATTCCATTTACTAACACATAATTTTACATATTTTGCATAATTTTATCAGGAATCTAGCAACAAAGTAATCTAATATAAAAATGATAGAGCGTGTTTTAAAGTTTCAGGGTGGCAGTGCACCTGGTCTGAGTTTTGCCCTCTGCAGCACCTGAGTTCTTTTTCTTCTCTCCACAGCTTTGTTTCCAACTGTCTGTCTCAGGGCCGGGAGGCTCACATTCTCACGGATGTAAGCAATCTCGGGCCTGTGGTAGCATGGAATGTTAAGAAAATGCATTACATAAAAATGACAATTTTTAAACAGATAGAAAGAAAGACAAAAAAAAAAATGCTTTTTTAAATTTTTAACGTGATATTCAAACTATACTTTCAGTTTTTATTTTATTCATATCTAGATGTCAGAAACATGCACTTTTTTTTCTCAACACAAGTTAGAGAATACCTGTGGACAAAGTCTGTTCTCTCTTAGTTTTTAGCATGCCTAAATTAAATTGATGTTTTCAGAACCAATTTTGCTTTTGGAATCTTCATCGATTGTTGCCTTTCATTTTTTAAGCATATAAAAAACTCACCATGCATTCTATTCAAAACCAATAAATGATAAAGCTAGTGTAAAAGACAGGTTCATGAGAGAAACTTACAGTTTTCTAGTGGAATTTTTAAGAGGAATCCTAGGAAGGCTTCCACCTTTCTCATCCTCTTTTCTGTCATCCTCAGCCACATATGCTTTTGCCATGAGATACGCATCAGGCGTCCACTTGTGGGAGTAGAGAACATCTCGCAAGTCCAATTTGAGACGATCAAGCTGTTAGACGTCAGATGATATTAATTTTTACTTAATTGAAGTAATTCCATTCAAGAGTTATGTTAATTGCAGTTGTCATTCTTTTCTTAACTCTTTGAGTCCGTGTCCCAAATTCACATTTGGACGGAGGCCTTAAATGGAAGCGCTTTACGGTACAGGAGTTGTTAATTTTATTTCCTTAGAGTGTAATTATTATGAATATATATTACATAGTGTAGCATATCATATTGAAGGTAATTGAATAAATTTTATGGAAAAAAAAAAATTGATTCTGCTTTCTCTTCACTTTGTAAAGTTGGCGATAAAATAAAAGCCTCTATAAAGAGTCTATCTAGCGGTCGCAGGCTATGGCCTCTTGTCCAAAACTAAAACTAGATCAGCCATACTCTGCGGCCGCTTGGATTCAAAGAGTTAATTTGTCAGACTCAGCAAGAGATGAAAATGCAAATGGAGATAGATAATCATAGGCATATATGAATTATGATGAGAAAACCCATCTTCAATTGCTTTTTCCCTAACTGGGTGTTTCCAGATTCATTCATGACTTGTTGATTCAGAAAATGAAGCAGATCAATAAAATTGTGTACATCTGTACTTAAAAAAAAAGACTGAATCTCATTCAAAGAAATGTAAATTGTTTTGGTTCACTGTACCTGACTCTAACTTTACAGAATTTCCAGGCGACACAAAATTCGGCTTTGATTTTTTAGGGGAATTAAAAAATAATAAAGTGCTTAAGGATCACATTGGTTTAATGTTAACTTTTAGCAGAATGCTTCATTAACTGACCAAGAATGTAATTAACAGAGAAATTGATATGCCCACCTCATGAGCTTGCCTATCGTTGGTCTGTTGCAAGTGTTTGATGATAGCCTGACACTGCTGGAGGGTTAGAGGTTGACCATTGGCTTGAATGGGGGAGCCCCCAGATGCTATTTGCTCTGCCGTCTCGGACAAACCTCCATCTCCTTGGTTCATCTCGTACTTCATGGTGTCCAGCGTCTCTTGCCTGTTTTCACACACACATAGGCATTGCCTTCGTTAGTGAACATGTGGTTTTGATATTATTTGACCATTACACACCAATGATTTTGCAAGATGATCTAATGAAGGTATCCCAAAATGGCTCGCTCAGAGATCATTTTATTTCTAAATAGTTTAATAATACAGCTCCCAATCCCTTCCAACAGGAGGCAAGGGAAAATGAAACAAAGAGGGAATGTGCAGGAAAATTAAAATATGAGTGTTTGGTTCTGTTCATACTGTAAAGGTCGATCACAATTATGTCTTGTTGAAATCATTCAGTAGAAGACACCAATAAATAAAGAGTATATTTTTGAAAGTCCTGATCTGTTCCCAATGGCTGAACTTTACCTGACAGTTATTCTTTCTTCTCTATCATCTCAAGTACTGTCACCCACAGCAAGACTCAAGTGAGGGACTAAACTACAGTTAACGCTATAGACCATATGTTTGCACCTAGGTAGCTGGAAATATAGATCCATCCGCTCGAGCAAGAAGACCATAGAGGCCTCAACAATAAAATGAATCATGGTACAAAAGCCTGTCCTAACCCTCCATATTCATTTAAACGCATCAACCTAGGTGTGATAATACAATTGTGTTTAGAATCAACACAGAGCAGAATAGTCTCATAATGAGACAAAGTAAACCCTTTTTGAAGGGAAGCCTTGAAATGAAGATCACCCAGGCCACAACAGACATAGTGTATCAACCCTTGTAAGGAATTTCATGAGTAAACAATTACAGTACATTGGCATGAGGACTGTTAACACTCCAAGCATCATTGATTAAGGTGTGTGACGTCAGGGTAATTTAAGAGCAGTGAAAACAGCGTAAATCTACTTTCAAACATTAAGAAAACAAAGTTTCACTTTGTTTCCAACTGAACTCTTCTCCTTGAAGAAAAAAAATGGTCAATTCATGAAATAGTGAGTATTTTGTCACTGAGACGCCCAAAAAGCGGCTGATCCAGTAGGCCCTAACACCACAGAAGTGTAGAAATGGCTGATCTAATCGCCCGACAACACTTGGAGGGTTAAAGGTCAAATGACTAATACATGGATGTTGATATTTCAAAATGTGTTCAGAATTCAAAATCATTTGTTTTGACTGATTGACTGATTTATGAATTGATCAAAAATAATTACATGCTATTATTTTATTTATGATCACAGTTCACCAAAAGTGGGAAACTTACAGCTTCAGATTGGGATGTTTTACTGACACATAAAAATTGACCAGCACATATAGCATGTTACATAAAACATACTGTTTTTTCCGTTGCTCCTCTGCCTGCTCTAAAAGTTGTGTGAGATACTGGTTCCTGTTCCTGGTTTCTCTGAGAGCGTGCTTCAACTCTTTAACTTCTTCCTCCAAAAAGACAATCTTCATCTCTGTGTTTTTTTCTTCAGCTGAAAGAAAAAGAAGAGAAAAGCCAGTCTAAATAATGCATGTGAGAAATATTAAGAAACCAAAGCTATAAGAAATTCATACACCATACAGACTTTATTGGAAAGATTTAACAATGATAAAGTAGATCTCATAACCATAAAATGGTAATATGAAACATACATATGCAGGTGTAACATTTAATCTGAAATTATTCTTACTGCATTACTATATTTCCATCTATTTCATCTAAGATTTTAGAAAAATCAACTAAATACTCATAGCAGAATGCAAAAAAACCTTCATATTAAAAAAAAACCAACCGAGCTCAGCATGGATTTGTAAATACATTGATGTTTATTTCATCTCTCTGAAGTCTAATAGAGAAGAAAATTATCCATTTTCAAACCATATGTATTAACATATAGTGGTCAACTCTAATTTAGACAGCACTGATGTATCGACAGCATGTTCTCAATTTACAAAATTATTCTATTATAATAGATGAGACAACCTTTTGATTTTTCTGTATCTTCCAACAGCTTGGAATAGGAGGAGGTCTCTGATGAATCTCCTGGAAAATTAATAAAAATTTAGCTATGATTTCAAAGCATGATGCAAATTTACTAAGAAATGTAATATATTAATAATTCATGCCAAGCAAATTTCTTCAAAAACTACTGAAAGTGAAAGGAACCATACACATTCACATATGTATCTAAATGTAAATTTAATTTTTTTAAATTTTCCGACATCTATTTTTCTATTGATTGAGTTTCTTTTACATCTTTTACATTATACTTCATGTGAACTCTACTCTGTCTGTCTTCTGTGCCCCGCCCCACCTCCCTAGACACACACTCTTTCTCTCTCTATTTCTTCAATAGTTCCTTACCTGCTCCAGACTCCTCTGTGTCTTGTCCCTCTTTCTTTTCTCCTGCATCTCCTTTCTCTTTCAGTCTTTCCTCTCTCATAGCTTGTGCAGCTTTTTGACTCATCACAATTTTGAACTGTAGCTCTGATATTAACAAAGAGGAATAAGAAGCATTATGTGCCCTTTATGAAGAGATTTAAAATTCTGATCGGTAATACAATAAAACAATGTTAGACCAAAAGCATCCAAACCAAAATACATGGCTGAACAAAATTGGCACTGATTATAAATTATAAATTTCTCTGGCTGTGATTTCTCCAGTCCCTCGAATTTCACTTTAACTTTAAACCAATGTTTTATGGGCACATTTTGTGCAATGCATATATCTTTAAACTTGTAAAATTTAAACGTGGGGTTACAACTTATGATAATTTTGAGGACTTATTATTTACTAGCTTTCCTTCTTTTGACAGTTATAACACATGTGCTGGTGCGAACATATTTTTGTGCAGTGCTACATTTTCATATCGATGGTAAGAGGATTTCCCATCTGCTCACAGATTTATCACCCATGACTTAAGCAATATTGAGTGTTTTTAAATAGTTTTTAACTATACAGTATTGTGCTTCCATATTTTATGATTGCATAACATGTAATACAAACATACATTTTCAATGCAAGGGTCTGGAAAAATAGAGGCTATCCTTGTTGGCTTCCTGTGTTTAGTTAATACTATATTTTGACAAGTACAGTAGAAATCAACAAAGATCAGCTACCATTGTAGGGTATCATCCAATGCTGCCATAAATGATTGCCTTCTTCAAAAACAATCAATCTAAATGTGTTTAAAATTTGAGATCAATCAAATATTGATGTTGAATAAAAAACTTAGATATGATTTAAACAAGCTAAGGAATCACACCATCACCCTTAATGACTCGGCATTCTAAAAGGTCCTCTTAGTAGGAAGCTTACATAACACAACACTCTGAGACAACAGACAGAAATGAAAATTGCTTCTCTGTTGATTTATTGGGACAGCTTCTGTTTGGGCTCTATCTAATTTTGCACTCTACCTTTGTTTTCTTTTTTGAGGCCCATGACTTCCTCATGGAGTGAGTGCAAAACATCTGAGTGCTGTTGGCGCAGGAACAACAGGCTGCGCTCCAAGTATTGAATCCTCTGTGCAGGATTCATCTCAGTCACAGCCAGCATCTGGTCATCATCATCCATCCCTGCTGCAGGACCTGCATCCAAGCTCAACTGACTGTCCTTCACAAATGGCTTTGGGTAGCGAGACTTGACAGAGGAGAAAAAGGATTTGATTGAAATGAAGTGATTTTCTGTTCCAGATGAAAAATGTCTCTTTCTTGATGTCTGTTAAGTCCCAGTAGCTTAATCATAGTACAGACAAAAGACACCTTGTAAAAAGTCCAGAGCATTGAAGAATGTTATTGTTATAAGCATTAAGTTATTCGTAAACTTACTTGTGAGTAAATAAAAAGAAACACAAATAAAATACTGTATGGAAAAATAAAATCCAAATAGCTTTTAGATAATAGGCTAAAAAAAACGCAAATGAGAATTTGAAGAAATGTTAAATTCATTCTATATTTTTTTAACTTTATGGAAATATAAACTTTGCATGTCATGTATATAGAATCAAAAACTAAATCTATGAAAGGCTGTGTACTGAATTTTTTCACAGAACAAAAAGCTCTCCTAAACTCTTCATACAATAATTAATACTCTACCACAACCAAAAAGGCTTACATCATCTGAAACATTAAAAATTGAAGGTTCACATTCATATTTTATGTGATCTTTACAGCAGGAAGGCCTAACTAATAAGCAAAACTGAAAGATGTAACAACTTATTTATTAACAGAAATCATTTTCATACCTTTTATCCATAGGAAATTACACACAATATAAATGAGTCAAATGCTACTATGTTAATATCTAAAACAATTCATTTTATGTGCTTCTGAAAGGTTAAAAATTGCAAGAAATGGACATCATAATTCTCTTAAAACATTTGAATCTGTGTTTATTTAAAAGAAAAAGTTCAGAGGTATGAATGCACTTCCAAATTTTATTTCCAATTTCACATTTCAGGCATTAAATCCATTTTTGATATTTGAGAGATGCTCACCTTATCTAAAGCATTAACACGGGACCACTGAGGGAGTGTATTTAAAGGGGGCAATGGGTTATTCATATTAGACAGGTCATGAATACGATCCTGGACAATGCCCTGCCTAATCATCCTTTGCATAGATGTTGAGCAAAATTTGTTGACACAAATCCGTTCACAACTCAATGCCCCAATACAGAGGTTAATCCAGATATCTGAAAGAATAAACAGATTTCTCTGAGGTTAAAACACAAATTTGCGATTCGGCTAAGTGAGTAAACTATTTCTTACACATATTTATAAAAATGAAAATTGTAATACATTGAATAAATACTGCTTAAGTTCGATAAAAAAATTCAAACTCAAAGTTGAATAAACAAAATATATATCACAAAATGGTGTTATGAAGGTCTAAAAGACTGAGAACATTTAGCAGGAGACCGTTACCTTTATGTTATAAAGGAATTGGACAAATAGAGAATATTTATCAGAGGCCAAATATTCTTGCAGAGCTTAGCCTTCCATCAAACATAATATTTTGTGGATTTATATAATATTATAACAGAATTTATTATTTAATGTCTGTGTAAGTAGGGTTTGAATGCTGACATAAATTTAGTTCTGTAAAGTATTACAAACTTTATTGGGCATTTGTTAATTACTACTTCCACATCTTTAACATAGCAAACATGACACTCTTCTGATGTGTATTATATTAAACACAAATTTGAAGCTCATTTTTGTCACAAATTAATAAGATTGATTGTATAGGCTAAGCTTGCAAAAATAATTTTTTTTTTACCTCTATCACTTTGTAAAAAGGATGTAAACTTGCTAAAATCAGTTCACTTCTTTAGAAATTGGGAGTGGTGGTATAAGTTTGCTCTTCATTGTACATTACGTCAATGACAATAATAATTATCTGCTAAGCTATTCGAAGGGTAGAATCCAGATTTTATAATTGTTACTATGCTAAGATATAAATAATACCAGGGGATCTGATTATTTCTATGTGATGAAACAAACACGTTTTTAACATGCCATTTATTTGGCTTTTCAAATCATCAAAGCGTTAGATCTAGGCCTACAATTAGATAACTCCGAATGGAATGCAGCTCTGTAACGAATTAGCAATACCTGTAACTAATGAGAATTTGAAAATCTGGACATAAATCTTCATATCTCAATCAGAAATGGTCAAATTAATCGTGGAACCAGTCGCGAGAGCTCGACCATAGACACATAGCGTCTCTAATCCGCCGTAGTTTATAATTACCTGTATCAACAAGGGGTAGACATTATTTTTCTAGTTGACTGATTTGGTCGTCAATGACTCGGTACGCCATGTTAAGTCGAAGGGAAACGATTCCTTCTGCTTGTTCCTATTTCCGGTACAATAATTCAAGTCGCTACTTGTAAACAATGGGTGTTAAGCATCGATGCCGACTTCAGAGAAAAGGAAAGAAATAAACGATACAGCTAAAATGTGAACTGGCTTATTAACATCATTGCAAAAAGCCGATTGATAATCTCTCAAAAGATTTATGAGTGAGACAAAATTGATTCATTGACCCAACATTAGTTTCATATAGATCTAGTCTAGATCTAGATCTAGAGTTCCTGATTTTCCTTGTAACTCATGTTGTGAAAAAATTTTGTGACTGCGGTGATTTTATACGGCCCCATCTTTCCCTTTTTAATTTTCAAGCCAGGATCAGGGGAAAAAACTTGTGAAGACAGCCTGAAATCCAACACGAAACGCTGTAAAATTGAACACAAGTGTCAGTCACCTATTGAGATGGATAAAATTCCCTTGAGAAGAAAAAATGTTTATGAATTATATGGAGACAGTTTCTTGCTTCAGGGCATCAGTCCTGTGTCAGATATTAAAAAAGAACAACTTTTATGAATAAATTATAATTCAAGTTGCCCTTGACTTCAAAAAGTATTTTAACAATAATATATACTTTCACTCATGTTTCCAGACTGCTTTACCCAGAATTTGACACACATGTTTGGTTTTTGAAATTCTTGAGTTATTGTGTTGATTGTGTAATAGAAATTTCATTATTAGCATAAACTTACAGAAAGAGTTCCTTTTAGGTACGGACTAATTTACACACCAAAGAGGGCTTCTTTTGATAGGGACCATAGAAAAAGATTGGGCTTGGTTTTTGCTTGGGGTTATACAAAGAAGAAAAATTAATTTGTTTCAGCTCTGTCTCTAATCTAACTTATGCTACTGTTTCTTCTATGTAAAAAAAACATCCATACCTAAAAGTACTCTTTCCAAACTTACAGTAGGAAGACATTGTTTTGCACTTTTTCGCAAAGGTTCACATTGTCTGTTAAAATGATTGTTAAAAGTTTATTACCCTTTTTTAAATTTTTTTTCCAGAGTTTTATTGTACACCAAACATGTACTACTGAGCCTTCAATTAAAGCATTTCCAAGGGAAGTGAAACATTGCATGATATATTCATCACAATCATGTCTTCATATGTGCCTTATCAAGTGCCCTACCAAAATCAGCTTCAGTTCAACTTAGGGGTGCCTTTGACGACACAGAACTTGATTGCGAATTATCATCATCCGTCCCCTATAATTGTTGAAAGAGTTGGAGGTCAACATGCCATTCCATCCAACATTGTTACCCAGAAGTTGCAAGGTAATTACTTTCTTTCTCATTTAATGATGTTAGAAAGATAAATTGCTTATATGCAACCTCTTGTTTTTGTAGAGAAATTTATCTATAGATGTAAAAGAAATATCAGACTCTGAACTGAGACTGGGAATAGTGCACTCCATAATTTGATTTCATCCATTCCAAGTTTCTCTCTGTCTGCTATGAGTGTGAGAAAACTCTGTGGAGGATATCATCTAATTCTTTTCAATATAATCACTCTTTTGTGATAAATGTGAGCATCTATAGTCGAATTCCCCATTAATTCAACTTTAAGGCTAATATTTAAAATTTATGTACATATCTCAAACTTATGTGATTAGCCAAAAGAGTAAATACTTGGTAAGACTTGTAAGGTTCAATTTCAGAAATGACTCAACGAGGTTTAACTGTTTTCAAAGAATTTGATAATTAATTTAATGTACTTTTTCAATATATTTGGACAGGCTGCCTGCTTGTTATAGCACATTGAATTGTAATGTCTGTCCTGACAATTCTGAACAAATCTCTCTTGCACTTTTTAAAGTCATAGTTATTGAAAGTCAAACTCAAGTTTCATGAAATATGTAAATTTGTTTCCTAAACATTTGTATTTGCTCAGGCTCCCCGCTGCGCACAGATCGGTCAGGTGCGAATTATTCCACTCTTTCTGAGGACAAGATGGAGGCTTTATCCCAACTTGCCAGAAGAGACTTGAAAAACAGAGCTCTTCAAGCTCAGGTAATTGCCTGTATGAAACAGAATACATGTTTGTTTGAAATTCATTTGAACATTTTTGAATAGGTTTTTGTGACTTAATCACTTCAAAGATATCCATATTTTAGACTTGAAGAAATCAAGCTGGATTACTTTATAATGGCTGTTTATCATAATCTTGAGCAATTTCTATTCTTGGCCAGGTTGATGATATCTTTTTTATCGGTGGAATTTTTCTTTTTCAGATGGCAAGCAACAGCACAAGTGCAACCACCTCCCCAGTACGTGGTAAAGCACAGCAGCATCCTGGTGGAAAAGCTCAAAGCATCCGTTGCAGTCGATTGCTCCCACAACAGAGAAAGTCTAGACCTCCCTTGACAGCTAAAGAGGCAGAAAGGAACAGGAGGTTTGGGGCTGTTCAGACTCCTCCCCCTCGAAGACCTACATCTCACACAAGAGCTGCCAATGATTCAGTGCAGTCGCAAAAAATTGGTGGGTAAAACTGTAGAAACCTCTCATATTATTGTAATAATTTTTTTTAAAGCAAATTGTCTTTAATATAAGATTCCCCTCGTGTTTGGGTTGAGGGAGAGCCAGCTTTTTGTGCAGCATTGCTTATAGATCATGTGTTCATAAACCTCAATCCTGGCTAGAGATATTCACAACCTTTAGTGTGTATTATACACTTATGATGTTATGTCCTTCCCTTGTATTAATTTGTCATTTTTTTTGTACTATGTGATGAGAAAATGTTTTTAAAACAATTTTGAAGAGTATGCAATTTTAGATTGGCTTTGGGGTTCTTTTTTTCTTTATCTAATTTGATTATACACATTAAAACCTAGAGGGTTGTCAATCGAGATGTAATTCTTACTCTTCATACAATTATTGTTGATGAATTCCAAAAAATTAGACTGAGCCAAAATACATGGAAGTATTTGTGCAGTCATTTTAATAGAACATTTACAGACACAGCACACTGAAAGTTGATTTCAGAGCTTTACCTGTCCTCATAAATTGATTTTACCAACATTCAATAACGATGCATTGTTTTATATGTTCCAGAGACTGTGAACACAACTCAAGTTAGTGATATCTTCTTCCCAGTAAAGCCAAGCCTTCCATCAGAAGCTCACAACTCAGATGAGATAGTGAAACTCCAACAGGAGATGGAAGAGTACTTGCACTTTGTGGAAAAGATAGTACATAGAGCCATAGAAGGTAAATTGTTAGCAAAGGTTGTTTTTTTTGTTCTCTCAATGTCTTTCATAAAGTAATCTCTATTTTGATGCACATATAGTGGTCATCATCTGATACATCTGCTTGGGTTGAAGATATTGAAGATGCATCTCCGTTTTTTTTATTCTTTTTGATGAATTATAATCACATCTTGGATTTCCTTAGAGCACAATACAGACTTCCTTCAACCGACTATGAGAGGAAAACAGAGAGATGGTTACTTGATACAGGAGGAGGGTTATGACAGAGCCCGGGCTCGGGTGGGAGAGCAGAACACACGCTCAGTGCGTAACCTGTACAACCTTCGGCAGAAAGTAAAACAGCTGCAGCGTGATCTGGCCCAAGCAGACCTCACTAAGCCAGCCAAGAAGGTAAGGAAACTCTTGACTGTTTTATGCAGTTTGCCTTTTTTTTTTGATTGAAGATAGTTTCAGGTTTTGATCTTAATGTTACTATGATGCCATGTGTTTTATCTATTTTTTCAAAACGACATATGTTCTGTGTGTGCCTTTGTGTGGTGCAAGCGGAGAGAGACGGATTGATCGAATGCAAGGACAGAAAAAAGGCAGATTCAAATTGATTGAAGCAATGAAAGATCTTGCGCCAGGATGAGAGGAAGGAAAATCTCAGCTTGTTCTTAATCTTGACAAAACATCGAAGTGTTTCATCCCTTTAAACCAATCAAATGACTAATATCCCCTTTCTCCACAGAATCAGCTTTCTGCGCAGCTTGTGGTGATCTATCGAGGCACCACCAAATCCGTTCAGACATTTGTGAATCAACTGCCATACCAGGATTTGGCAACAGGTTTGCCGAGCCACTTTCATGAGCTCGTCCTCCTGCTCAGGCAGCTAACAGGTCTAGCTTCGCTCACTCGTTCTGACAAACAAGGTGGATCAGAGCAGGGAGAACTAATGCCTTTGCTGGAGACAATTGAGGTGAGAATTAATGAAGCAGAAAACAAAGTGCAGGAAAGCTGTGCATATGATTGTGAAACGGAGCTTAATTTTTGGGCATAATTTTTTTACAGCCTATCCTCAGCTACAACACAGAGAAATATTAATGTAACTGCCTGGGAACACACACATTCATTTTCACTTGTCAGAAATCCAACTTAAGAATTTTTTTTGCCATCTGGAAAATAGTAAATGTGACCTTAAGATATTGGAGCTATTCATAGATTTGAGCTATCATATTTTGAGTAATGAGGATTTCACTGCAGGTTCTAGCATCACTTTTCTGCACCTCAAATAAGCTTTAATCAGCCTGAGTGATGCTGGAAAGGTGATACTATTGAGATTTTAATGATGATATCCGAAGAACTTTTTTATAGCAGACTTCATAAATAAACTCCTAAATAAATTGTTTTGTGCAAATAAATAAAGCCCTTTATCTAATTTGTGCTGAAAAAATACAAAAAATTTGGAAAAGCAAGAATAAAAAAAAAGTTTATTCACCACAAAGTTTAGTTCATACCAAGTGTGCAGTAATCTATTTCAACTTTCACTGTTAACTACTTACCATTCTTTTTTTACTCCCTTCTGCTTTAAAAGTAGTAAGTTTGTGAGTTCTATTTAAGTTTTATTGGTTGTCAATGAGTAAGTTTTTTATTTTAAAGCATATGCCCCTGACTTTTCCTGTAATTTTATTTATTTATACTTTTTATTTGAATGTAGTATGTAGGCAAGTTTCTTGCAATAAACAAATTCAGTATAGGCATGTTAAAAAATCGAAATTCCCTTCTGTCGAGGTTTACACCATTAAGTCAGCATCCACAGAAGTTACAGTTCATTGTTCATATATTTTCCTTATCCCAGGCTCTCAATGCCAAATGGATCACTCAGCTTAAGAGGACAGGAATAAAACCAGCGGAAAAGAGAGAGAAGAAACCTGCGGTCAGCAAGGGATGGGTGAGCGACACTAAAGTTGACAAGGACATCTTCCTCACCAGAAACAAACCTGGATCTGCAGCTCTATCTGCCCAGCAGAATAAAAGAAGCACAATGGGACCGCATGCTGCGCCCAAGAAACAGCCTCAGCAGCAGAGAGGTGGACGCCAAGCCAGGATTCCTCGAGGGAAAGAGAACAGAAGAGATTTCAATTATATTGGTGAGGATCCCTTCCTTTGATTTGGTAGAAAATTATGTAAGACCACTTTAAGATGAAACAAAACAACTCTTACTGTGGTCTTGTTTTATCCTACAAAAAAATTATTCATAACAGTTATAAGTAAAGGTAAAAAAATTACTTGCCGTAAATAGGAGGCAGAAAGATTATTTTTTTTGTTCTATTGTTGTAAATTTCATGCTGCATTTTTCCTGTTTTCACTCTACTCTCTGAGTTGTCATATGGTATTAAAATGGCTATAGGTCTGATGATGCAAATAGAACTATACCAGTGTTTATAATTGTTTATCATATATGTTCTCAGGGAGAAGGGAAGAACTGCGATCAGGTATAGCAGCTTTGCTGCATCATCAAGACGATCGAACCAATCTTGGAGGAGCTCCACCTCGCCCCATAGCTTGGGAGGTGGACATTGGCAAGAGGCAACAGAAACAAGACCCCAGGAAGGGCTATCTCCTTCCGTCAGACTTGCTAGTGAGTTGCATATTTCAGGATGGAGTTCTCTCTCTCTTTCTGTCTCTCCCTCTCCCTCCCTCTTTCTGTCTGTCTCTCTCTCTCTCTCTCTCTCTCTCTCTCTCTCTCTCTCTCTCTCTCTCTCTCTCTCTCTCTCTCTCTTTCCATGTTGACAAATAGAAAAATTATCTAAATAATTTGATGTTTAGATTAACTGATTTGATTGGAAACTACAAAAAAATTCAAATTAGTTATGTCATATTGTTTCAAAGAAAGGTTTTGTTTTGGTTTTTAGTTGCTTTTTTTTAAACTTCTGCTTGCATTTCTTTTTCCTGCTCAGTTGCAATTGTGTTGGGTGCTTTCCTGAATGTAAGTCATGAAAGCACAATGTTTTATTCAGTAGGAAATCCAAAGAAAATGGAAATATATTTGTTATTTTTTTAATGTAAGGTTTGAATGCTGAATATTCCTTCAAATACTTCCCATTCCAGTTGGCAACATTGCATGATTTGGATGTGAAGTCTAAATTCATGTTTCTTAGACTGACGCTTCTCAAATTGAATTGAATATGTCTATTATGATGATAAGGAATATATAAGGGTCTCTTATGATAAAGACTGCTAAGGTGAACTATTTCCATTTCTAAGTGAAAGCTTCCAAATAAAGAGAAAATGCTTTTTATCATAAAAACCTTAATATTGTTAAAGAAAAATTTAAGCTAGATTTTAGGGTTTGCAAACACCACAAAATCAGGCCCTAATCTGAATATAAAGCCCAAATAATTAGTAATGTTTAACTTGTGTATCTTTGACTTCAGCCTGTGACTTTCTCAGTCAGAGGTTTAGTTTTTAGATTCTATCTTTGGTTATCTAATGAGGGATCAATAATAAAATCAGCCCTTAATTAGGATATTTCCCTGTGTTCCCTCAGGAGAAACGAGAGAGAGCCCAGCGTGCAGTTGAAGCCTCTAACCATCGCGACTGGAACTTTGCTGATGCCACAGCTTCTTCAAGGCTGAAGACATCTTTAAGGCCAAGCTCGGCCCCACCATCACCAGAGTAAGATCTAACGATTGTTGTTTATGCACTGTACATGACCTTCACCCAATCTTATGTCTTTTTGCAAAACAAGTAGATACTGTTACTTAAGGAAGCAGAGCATAGCTGAAAACAAGTTCAAAAGTCAATCTGCAAATGAATTTCAAGGTTTTAACTTGTCGTAAGAAGTCCTTTTAGACCTCTGAATGGCTTGATAGCCACATGGTGTATGATAGTTTTCTGGATTCACATGGATTCTGATATTGAATTGTAGAAATGTTTTTGAGGATCTTTCAATGAATGGAATCAGAACAAGGATTCAAGCCTGCTAATGTCAGTTGCTCAACGAGATAATTGTATGAAAGTAAAAATATTGCATACAAAAGGAATGTCTTTACAGTGATAAAATCTGTGGGAGAAAAAAAAAGATATTAATATGAAGAAAAATGAGGATGATTATAAGAGAGCCAAACTGGCTGCAAAAGAAGCAAAAAATGCTGAATGTTTTGGAGCACCAGATTTGTAGAGTATTATGATCACTTGCTACTGATATTGCCCACATCTAGATGAAAAGGACAAGTATTCTTTAATCAATAGAAATCTTATCCATGTCTAGATGTGAATTTGATCAGCTTATTAAATTTGACATGATAGCGACATAATGCAAAGATCTTTTTTTATCCAATGCTTTGATGTCAAGGTTGTTAAATGAACCAAATGTATAAATTAAAATACATTCAACGATAATTTTATTTTTGTTGCAGATTTTGCGAGGAACAATTAGTGCTAGTTATAATAATAATAATAATAATAATAATAATAATAATAATAATAATAATAATAATTTTAATAGTTATAGTAATAATAATTTAATGGTATTTTTTCAACTTTGTTATCCATTGCGGTAAACAGCAAAGTTATCTCCTTTTTTGTGTAACTATCTGCAGCAAACGGGTAAATTTTGACGTGGATACTAAATCGGCCGTCCCATGGATTCCATCTGGTTCCAGCCTGTCACGGTCCTCTCGCTCTCCTCGATCCAGGTCTCTGAGCTCAGAGCGAAGCTCTCCCTTCTACCTTAGAGATATGGACACAGGGGATGTCAGGTGAGTCCTGGATTGTGTGTAATAAGAGAAAATCTGGAGGGCAAAGATCCGACACAGCTCAAAACAAATTCTTCGTCAATTATACAATTTTTGCCTATTTTTCTAATAATGGTAAATAATGTTAAAATAGTATATTATTTACAGAATTAACAAGATGTAGAGTTTTTGGATCTATTACTTGTGTTTTAAGCAGAAAAGAAAAGATAATTTTCTTAAAATTGGTTTGATATTTATTTTCTGTTTGATTTTTTCAGCAGATTTTTTTTTTAGTAACAAGAATCAGCTTATAGAGTTACTGTTAAAGTGTCAGGGCCAACTTTATAAATATCTCAATAGTGTTGGAACTAAATGGGGCTGGAAAGTGTAAAATAAACTTAGGATAAAAAAGCTAAAGCTATGATCTTATTTTGTAGAGATTCAGGATTAAAAAGTTGCAAGTAAACGTTTTAATCATGAAATTTCATTCTTAATTGGCACCAATTTGAATGCATTTATTATCATCTGCTGGTCATTTCCTAAATTCTCTTAACTTTTTTCTAATGTTCCAGAAAAGTGTTCCCAGAGAGACAAAATTTGAAAGTGAGCTACTTTTTTTCCATCTATTTAATTAATAAATTTCTTTTTGCCCCACAATTTCCCTTCATATTACTCTATCAAAATAGTTTTCTTTGGATACTTCTTTGGGTGTTGCATGGATAATAATCAATTTTTTGTTGTTACAGATCATTTGGCTTTTTTTTTCCCTTCTGGCTGAAATAAACTGGTTAGATTTTTTCGTCTATTTGAAACTGTAAGGTTCAACAGTAGATTTTTTCTTATTTTGTTGGTTATATATAAAGAGTTTACTCAAAATCTTTTTACTTGACAGAATTACTTTCCTTATGACATACACATACACAGATACACGTGATTAATTTTATTCACTTATTGATGTGGTTTTTGTTGCCAGAATCGTAAGAGAGTGGATTCTGAGATTCCTCAGTTTGGGTTCCAGTCGTTACCAACTGACAAAAAGCTCAGGTAAGAGAGGCTGAAATGACAAAGTTTGTGAGGCAGCATAAGTGAATCAGGTGCATGTCAGATTTTTAGCACATGAAGTGTCATGTTCTAACCAGAAGCCAATATTAAATCCTTAAAACATATGAAGTTTTTTTCCAAGTCCAGAAGTATAAAATCTGAAATACTCTTTAAAAAGACCATCATATGATATAGCTCAAATTGCTGTGAACAATGTATTTTTCAGTTGCCCTAGATAACTCTCATATTGCTCATTTCTAAGATATTCCTGAATTTAGACAATATTTCTTATTTTCTTTATTTATTTTATTTACAGCTGTTTCGTGCCGTATTATTGCATGATTGAAGGACTACTAAGATTTCAGTGGACACAGCTATATAAAAAAGAACAATATTTAGATCAGTATATGGAATATGCATTTTACATCACATACTTCAGTTATGAGGTAGAACTTCATTGATTTTATTTTCATTCCCTCATGGTAGAATGTTTTTTTGTTCCTTTACTTATCTCTTCCAAAAATAAGGACAAATTCTAAATTTGATCTATATATTAAGATTTTTTCTCTGAATTTGTAGATCTGCTGATGTATCAAATTCCTTCATAGACGAAGTGGAACATAGGCTGCTGGCAAGACTGATGAGCCAACAAGCCAGGGGAGATAATGGAGGTGGACAATCTTCAACAGTGAGTTCTGATAAACATATTGGATATGTATTTGCCATCAGGGAAAAACAGAAGAAATCATCAAAGACTGTCCTCATCTACTATTGAGAAAAGTGCATACAAAAATGGGGTTTATATATGCCCAAATAAATGCAGCAAGATCTTTAGCTACTTTTATCATGTGATGATTATTTGTTTTGGATCTAGAGTTTTGAGTTGGACATCGCAACTACTAAATTATTGAACGGCCTTAATATTTAGAATAATGCCTTTTTCATGAGCTTCTCAAAAGTGAAAATTGCATTATGATGCAGGTATTTTATATGATTGGTATGGTGGACAAGTAAAATAAAGAATTGAACAATTTAAAGAAGCAGATATGGTACATGTCTTCCTGTTGTAACACTTAGAATCAAAGACAGTGGGAGAGGTGAAAAGATTGAAAACAAAATTTGAGTTTAGGTTTACCTCTGAATGCTCTGAAACATGGGGATAAAGGTAAACTTCAATATCTGACTAAAATTGAATAATGTTTGTCCCTTACCGATGTATCAATTTTATAAAAATAAATAGTTAAATAAAGAAGTTACATTTTTTTTACCACTGACAGTAATAGAAAAATATTGTGCTAAAAGGGAGGAATATTTGCAGCATAAAGATAATACTTTTATACTTTTCAGGGAATCAGGCATGAATAAGGGTGCTTAGGTTAAATCTTTCCAATGGATTTCTTTCCAATCTTTTATTTATCAAAAAAATATGGTAATTCTTGAAAGTAATGTTTAAAGATATATCCTAAGGTTTAGAGAGTTTGTGATGCTGAAAGAGTCTCTCAAACTTGTCAAGATTGGATATTTCATTGTGGTTTTTCTATGTTTTATTCCTTATTATTTTGTATAGATTGAGTACAGACAAAATGGTAGACTTGACATTCTTGACCAGACAGCAGACACAACAGGAGATTTTTACTCTGAGGCTGGTGATGAAACACTGGACACTACGAGCCCTGAGGACATGGTCACTCAGGAAGCTGTGTCGCTGATGGATGCTCCAACCCTGGAGAATGTGAAACTTAGGCTTCGACAGATGCAGGTGGGCTGTTGAGAAATGTTTCTCAACTGAAAGCTGGGATTGAGTTCCTTTTTTTCATCAGATAACCATGATTTATACAAGAATATTAGAAATTTTATGTTTGTCCTTTTTGGCACACATTGTTTGCATTTACTAATAGATTTGTACAACTTTATAAAGTTTTGAACAAATGATCTCTACATAATACTTTAACATCCTGAGAAACAGCACTATCTTGAAATACTGAAAAAAAATAAAAGGCAACCAAGAATTGATTCGACATTCAACTTCTAACTAAAACTGTAATGATCTGAAACAATACACTTTGAGCTTACAGAATAATTGCAATTCTCATTTCTGGTACAATTCTTTACAGCAAGAGCAAAGAGAAATTCGTCAAAGATGGTCTTCTCTCAAGTTTTATGACTCCCAAACCAAGTCCAAGATATTTAGCACCAGTAAGCAAATACTGAACATTACGATTATTAATTGAATTAAACAAAAAGAACTGTTACAAAATTTATTTAGTGCATATGTAGGCTCCAGGTTGACTTGTGTATCCTGCATTTATTGAATTTGCTTTTTGCTATGCAACAAAGGATAAATGACACTGTACCTGAACTTCCTTTTCTATTGGCTGTATTCAATCACAACTTTTATTGTGCATAAATTTTTGTTCTCTGCTTTTTAATTTTCTTGCATAAGTATACCAATCAATTTCTGAACGAGAGATTGAAATAACTATTGTAAAACAGAAAAGGTTATGTGATGAAGAGATACAAAGAGCATCAGTTTTCTGGCCATTTTTTTTCGATTTTGTCTTCGGGACAAAGTTGATTAATTAGTTATATTTATGGTGATCAATATTTAGCTGTTAAAAATTTTAAAATACCCATTATTCTCTACATCATACCTTTTGTGCTAATAAATTCTCAGTATAAATTTTTTTTTTTATTTAAATTATGAATATGTATTATCTATGCTAGTCACTAGGGAAAAACTATGTGATTTAAGACTTCAGTAGAACAATGTCCAACCCAAAATCTGAGGAACATAGAATTATTTTGCTGTAAACATTTGTTGATTGAACTGCAGTAAGTTGTAAGAGAAAAGCATAACACAGAAACTGAATACCATTTTCGCAAAGCGATATATTTTTGTATAACAACACACTTGTCTATCTCTTTCCTCCTTCGTCCAAGGTGAAATGTTATCA
Organism: Elysia crispata; assembly: GCA_033675545.1. Lineage (NCBI taxonomy): Eukaryota > Metazoa > Mollusca > Gastropoda > Plakobranchidae > Elysia > Elysia crispata. Next base: position 7,033 of record JAWDGP010007042.1, on the reverse strand, counting down.
CACAAACCTCGAGATCCACCAGCCTTAGAGCTTGGCCGTCACTTTCAGGCAGGACAGAACCAACCCACAAACTGGTGAGGGTTTGAATCATGTTTACATTTTGTATAGATTTACAAAACTCATCTATCTTCCAATCCAGTGCAAGTGAAAAAAAAAACCCTTAAAACTTGAAGTTCCTGTTGTAAAAACAGCATGGCTTTTTTTAGGCTTACATTGGGGACTTACACTCTCCAAGTCAAAGCCAAAATAGGAAATGGGCTTGAAAACAAGAGCATCATATCGGAAAAGTTGAATCAATGTAGGTCCTGTATGTGTTGTTATTAATTTTATAGTATTCAATCTGTCTGAATGAAGATGTTTACAGGTAACAGGTATGGTTTATGGCCTGGGAAAAGCCATTGTAAAATATATCCCCCTCTCTAATGTACCCACTATATTATTAAAAAAGGGATATCTAATTTTATTCTAATTTATAAAATTTGATTTATAACTCCTTGCAAAGGACTCAAATTCTATAAAAACAAATTATTTTTATACTTGATTTAAATTAATTATAATTCATAATAAATTTTCTTTTAATTATAATGTCACAAACATATATATAGATTCATATGACAAAATCAAAAACCCAACAATATTTTAGAATTTTAAATTTTTATTCTAATGAATTCCCCCCTTCTACATAATACAAAAACAAAAAAATAATAATCTTAAGAAACTAAATAAACATATCTATAAATCAAAATTATAAATTAAACCTACGCTATTAATTCTTATATAAATTCTATCTTATCAATTACATTTTTCTTTTTCTTTCCTTGTATTCCACGTCTTGCTTCCAACTACCAGATCTTTGTTCATACACCAGTTCTTGTTCGTTCACACACCAGTCCTTGTCCTCTCACCCACACACCAATCCTTGATTATTTAACACACACCAGTTCTTGTTGTAATAGTCCCTTTTCTTGACTTGTCTTTCTTTACACAAAATTGTCTTTTCAGAATATAATAGTTTCTCTTCTTATATATATATATATATAATTTCTTTTTTTTATAACTCAGTTCATGAGTTCCGTTTTCTTTATGAGATATCAGAAAAATTTTTTTTTGCTCGTCACTTAGGACACAATTTCTTTCTTTTCTTTTATTGACGAAGCAACAAAGTGCCCTTTCACTTTTGCCAATAATAATTTCATATGTTGAAACTTAGGAGATTTGATAATTTCATTTTGTAAATTTTTGTTTCTTTTTTGTTTCTTCTGTTCGGGGGCTAAATTTTTAGTACAATTTTTCCTGCAACAGAATAGGAAAACAGTTTTTACTTTAGCATCAGCTATTCAATCGTCTATATTAACAACAATCAAGTACCTCATGATTCACTAGACATAATAAAGAAATACTTCTGAAATGAAATAAATTATTTCTCTAAATCTCTAAATTCGTTATGATTCTACTATTTACGTTAATATTAATTAAAATAAAAATGTTGATCCAGATCTTATAATTTCTCACCTCTCCCGATTTAGTTTTACAGATGTAAAATCTCCTGTCTTTCTCAACAAAAATGCTATGTGCAAAGAGGGCGAGCTCCAGCACTACTCCCTTTTTTATAGCTCTAAGGCTAAGGCTAAGGCTAAGACTAAGGCACACACATTCTCGCTTTTCATTCTCCCTAAACCTTCCAGTCTCTCACTGATTGTGAACTTCACTCACAGCCATTTTGAAAAGGATTCGCATTCAACTACATACATGGTTATAAATGAAACAAACTTGACTTCCCCAAAGATATTTCATGTTTGAGATATTGGCATTTGATGTAATAAAAATAAAGGGAGGAAATCAATTATTTTTCCAATCATGTTCTGAACAAAAGTAAATCTCTTTCAAATATTGTGACTGATTTTTGCTGCAATATGAAGAGGTTTTTTTTTGTTGTTTTTTTTTTTTTTCATTCAAAAGGAGAATAAGAATAAGCTTTTTACTTTTTTTTTCCTTTGTATTTTAAATTTTGGAATAGGACTGTTCAAACTGTTCAACTAATAATTTTTCTAATAAAGCAACGAAAGCTTTCAATTCAAACTGTTGGATGTTGTAATCATTGAAGGATAACAAATTTATGAAATCTGATAATTATGATGTCACCTTTGTGGTTGCTAGGCCCGTGAGTAAGGAAGTTGTTGAGGTCCCACTCATCTTCACAAAGCCTGCTGCCTCCAGCTCTCGACCCATCCAGTACCTTCACACAAAGTTTACCGGGGACCTCCCTGGTCAGAATGCAGGGGATAGAGGTGAGAGAGAGAGAGAGAGAGAAAAGAGAGGAAGGAGGATGAGAAAGAGTGTGTGTATATGTGCAATCATACTGATTTGTAAAGAAGTTCAAAAGACAAACATGCATTGATAAGATTTCAGAGAAAGATGAGAGTTTTTATGATTATATGCCTTGTAATTTGTCAGAAATTGATCATGGCAAAAGCAGCGGCATGCTGAAATTCTTATGAACATGGCGTGAAAATAATTCAATCCAATATTTTAATGGATTTTTTCTGCTATTGACAAGGTGGTAATATTTGAAGTTTATAATTTGACCCATTTTCACCCTTTATTTTTATAAAATATGAACACAATATTATTATTCTTGATTTTAGGAGGCAGAAATTCTCCTCTGAGCCGTGCTAGTCAGCAACAGCCGCCTAAACGTCTGTTGAGCCTGAAACAGACAACTGCAGAACGAATTGCCTCCGACCGCTCCAAATTTGAGAGTTACCTCAAGCGACGGTCTCATCACCCGTCGGGAAAGTTTGACCCCTGGAAATTGATGGATGAGTGAGTGAAGACTTTGCCCAAATTCTGGCAGGTTTTAGTGTCTCCTTCCTTGTTTACTTTAATGAATCATAAAGTTAGCATGATAAAAAATTCAAGATTTCAAAGGACTTAACTTGACTGATATTTTTGGATTGCTTTAACATCCTTTAATTTACTTTCACAGACTTGTTATGAAAATTTTTTTTATATCAAAATTCAGATAGCCTAAATCTTCTTAACTTTCTTTTTAAGGAAAGAAGAGCAACATTTCAATAATAATTTTATATAAATATATATACTATATTTGCTTCTTTTTTCACACCAATTTTCAGAATATCTGATGAGATCCTCATGGATTGTTTGAAAGAGGTGTCGGAGGAGGTTGAGGTCATTAATGAGGAAATTGCTAACCACATGTACAAATCTGAGTTTTTGGTGGAGCAGACGAAAAGTCCTACCTCAGGGGCTGCATCCCAGGTGAGATGATAAAGAGAACAGAGGGGGATATCTGGGGGTGGGGGGAGGGGGGATCAAAAGAAGAGAAGTTGATTTTGAAAAGTCTTGTCACTAAAATTTACTAATAAGCCTTTTTTTATGTTAAAATGTTTTTATATATATATATATAATTAATATATATAAAAATATTTTTTTTCATCATAAAGGTATATATATATATATATATATATATATATATATATATATAAATATATCTTTATAATGAAAAAAAAATATTTTTCAAATCTTATTTTACTCTGGATGGTGAGTTAACCTGAGTAAGATCAGTTTTACTTAAAACATAATGAATTGAATGTCTGCTATATAGTTTCCTGTTGTTTAGTTTAAGAAAATAATTAGAAAATGCATTATTAAAAATATAAACCTTTTGAATATGAATATTGCTTTACCACTTGTCAAGCTTTGACACAGAGTAATATAAAACCATAAGGCTAGAGAAAATCAATTCATCTAATAAATTTGTAACAAAGATTACACGATGATGCATGATAATGGTTGAGTATAAATAACTTCATGTATGTCATTAGCACCAGTTTTCTAGGTAAAGATGGCTCCCAGGATATGTGCTTGTTTTTTCGTTTTTTTTTTTACAAATCTAAATTTGCCTCATTGATGGTTTGTTACAAACACATGAGATGTGGTTGAGTTATAATATTAAAGCCTAAAGCTGAGTGACTAGTTTCCACTTAATTTAAAAATATGAGTCAGTTTTCAGTGCTTGAAGTTACCAATGTCTGTAAAGAATTGAATCGATAAAAAAAAAGTTCCTGGATAAAAAGTGTTGAATGCTATTAAAACAAATTTTATATGTATTTACACCAGTAAAGTTTGGAATTCAAAAAAAATTTGTCATAACATGTCTACACATCTCTTTTTGATGATTAAGCAGAATCGATCACCCCAGTACAGTCCTCACAGCCCATCTGGAGGGGGGGACAGTGCAGGGGGAAGAGCTGGCCTCAAGTCTCCAATACAGGATGAGGCGACTCGGCTGAAATTAGGACTTGGTGCTCAAGGGGACTTTAGTGATCTTCGCTTGTCCTTGAGTGGTGACCACCTTATCCTCAGCCAGAGAGGTGGCTCTGTCGATCAGCACCTTGCAACTCCAAGGTCACCTGGAGGACCTCTGAGAGCTAGCTCAACGTCGCCTGTGGGGTACATCAGAGGAGCAGCTTCACCTCCTGCTGCTGTTGCCCAGTCCTCACCTGGCCGGCCTAGTCTAGCAGGAAGTGGTCACCTGTGGAGATCTAACCCTGTTTCTCCTACGAGCAGTGCTGGTCAGGGAAGCGGTTCAGCAACCCCTCGATCGCCTCATCCCAGTGTTAGTGTGGGCGCTGGTTGGAGATCCGCACTCAGAGCAGGTGGGGGAGCAGGGCAGGGATCGCCACTAAGAGGTGGCAGGAGTCCCCCTGGAGCAGGTAGACAATCCCCGCAGGTGTCGGCGTCACAGCCTCTGCTGGAGGACGTATCTCACTTGTTGCCCAATAAGCATTCGAGTGAGGAAGAGGATGAGCTGAGTCAGAGATCCCAAGACACCAGAGTTGACAGAGAGGATAGTGGCGATGACAACAGGAAAAATGATGGTGATGAGGATGAAGATGATGAAGAGTATTCAGATGAAGATTTTGAAGATGTCACTGATGTGGAGTTGTAAATCTTAATATATGTAGCATCAAGATCGGATATGTTATATGAGCATTAGACTTTTAAATTGGGAAAAACAGGAAAAGAAAGTATATTTTCCTTTTATCTGTTACTGTCTAAAAAATCTTTTTTTATTTTACATCTAATATCTTTTCAGATGATTTTGATAATTTCATGCTGCTTTCATTTTTGATAAGCTAATAAAAATTGCAGATTTGGGTTTGCGGTATTTATTGTGGTAACTGCAGCATTTCTGTGATAGGCCTTTCTTGGCCTTTTTGCTCTCTATTCTTAATATGGCTGTAAAGTTTTGTTCACCTCGTCAACTATCAAGGTGGTCTCTCCGCACTGAGAATTATAGATCTGTCTAGTATTAGTATTTTCAGTGAATTCACATGTCAAAGCATAAAGGCTTTAATGAACTTATTATTTATGATACACAACATTTAAGAATCAATATGCATTAGTAACGAAACTTCATCACTGTATATTTTACTTAACATTAAACCATAGTTGCAATTAGGAAATTACTGCAAAAGGGGAAGTGAGCATGTCCTTTAAATCTCTCTTAAAAAATTTTGTACAGGGATCAAAAGCATTTAAAAAGACCAAGAATAAGAGGAAAGTTAAGATATGAAATTACCTGTTTCAGCATACTTAGAACAGTTTTTGAAATAACAATGTTGATATCAGAGAACTGGGATGTTAGCTGGTTGTTAATATTTCAACAGACTTCGGCCATTATTTTGATATTTGTCTCAGCCTCTTTGATATATCCCTCTCAGGCATACTGAAGCCTGCTGTGTAAATTGTTCTCCCTCGCTTATCTACTGTGCCTGTTTGATCAGATTTTTCAGGCAAGATAAAAAAAAAATGCTTTTAAGTAATTGATTAAAGGTTTCAAATCATTTAACTATCTTGTGTAAATAATAATAAATGTTGGACTTGTATTTTTGGTAAATATTTTTAAAATCCTGTTTAATTAATAATGTAATTTATTACACTAATGCATACTTCATTTCATCTCATATTGAATTTCTGAGAAGAAGAAAATAATGAGGTGGGGGCATTTTTCAGCCCAATAAGAATGATATTTACTTTTTTACTCATCTTCAGATAAGAATATTTAGTTTTCGTATTTATTACCTTTATATTATTTGTATTAGAGACTTTTAGCCAGTCGTATGTTTTCATGTGGAAATGAAACTTATTAAATGGATCCAGATTTGCTCCTGTTTGTTAGAAAGACACATGCATCAGATGTGTGAGACTGTAGCTAGCTCTCAAGATTGTGAATTAAAATTCTTTTATGATTTAGCTTAAATTATTTCGTGAGATTGGATAGATGCTGAAAACCTGAAGAATTATAGCAAAATAATGCTTTTTTCACAGTAAAAGATCACTTTTGCATAGCAGTACATCTGCTTTTTGAAAATCTCCAAAATTCAACATTTAAAAGTTTAATGGGAAAACAAGCAGACTCAATTCAGCATTCCAGTGCTAAGAACAGAAAAAAGATACAACTTGTTTTGCCTGTATCTCTATTTGTGTGAGTGGGAGGGGGGGAGAGAGGGGGGGGGGGGGGGACAGAGTAGTGTATGTTAGGACTAGTATTGGAATGTATGTGAGCCTTGAAGAATGGCTGTTAAACCTCAATTTTCACGATTTTATTTCATAAACTCATCTTCATGTTTAGCTAAACTATAAAATGATGTCTATTTTCTACAAAATGTCTCTGATCTTTGGTGCTTTTAAACTATGATAAAAGATGGGGAAAAAAGGGAAAGAAAGACTGAGTGAAGGAGGCAATCAGAGGGAGAGTGAAAGAAAGATGAGGGTTTACTTTTAGATAGAGTAAAAGAATCATAAACAGAAAGAGATAGAGTGCAATGGAAGAAAAAAGAGAAAATTTGCGCATCATTATTTTAAGTCACACTCGCACTGTCGCATAACTAGCAAAAATTTTTTCTGTCCATCCACAAGAAAGATATTTTTATACGGTTTGAAACACATTAAAGGGCAGTAATTCTGCTTTCTTTTGATACCACACACAACGAGGCACGCCGTGAAG
>JAWDGP010007040.1:7500-29804 GCA_033675545.1 Elysia crispata | reverse complement strand
GACAAGCTACATGATCAAGTTACATGTCGAGACATTGGCGCATGACAAGCTACAAGATCAAGTTACATGTCGAGACATTGGCGCATGACAAGCTACATGATCAAGTTACATGTCGAGGTATTGGCGCATGACAAGCTACATGATCAAGTTACATGTCGAGACATTGGCGCATGACAAGCTACATGATCAAGTTACATGTCGAAACATTGGCGCATGAGAAGCTACATGATCATTGAAGACCCTCAACAATAGCAAGCTGTTAAGACTTAACTACTTGGTAATCGGACTTACATCTTTGATGCATCAAAGATTTAGCAAAGCCGCCATACAACATAAGAATTTTTCCTATTAAAATTAAAAGAGGTATCTGGTTTTGTAAAATAAATTGTATTTATTCATCCCTAAAATTTCCTTATTGTTTGGTCTATATAAATACGCAATGCACTGTTCTATAAGTATTTTTAGCGTGAATTCATAGTGCCATAACAAACCCTTGATAGGATTTAAAATATGTCGAGACATTGACGCATAACAAGCTACATGATCAGTGAAGACCCTCAACAATAGCGTGCTGTTAAGAGTTAACTACTTGGTAATAGGACTTACATCTTTGATGCATCAAAGATTTAGCAAAGCCGCCATACAACATACGAAGTTTTCCTATCAAAATTAAAAGAGGTATCTGGTTTTGTAAAATAAATTGTATTTATTGATCCCTAAAATTTCCTTATTGTTTGGTCTAGATAAATACGCAATGCACTGTTCTATAAGTATTTTTTGCGTGAATTCATAGTGCCATAACAAACGCTTGAAAGGATTTAAAATATGTTTGAGAATAATAGAAGTAGCTGTAATATTTATAACTATAATAATCTAACTAACACCATCTAGTGTATTTTCGGCCTTGTAATTTCGCTCAATAGCTTGTACATGTTTATCAGGTGGATTTTCGAAAATCTATCGTTTCTTAGTTATGCTTTTACTTATTTCTTTGATAGGTTTACCACACAGTCTACCATGAAACTTTTATCTAAACTAGTCTAGCAATTTTCAGTCAGTTATAAGAAATAAATTATGCCTCATTACAAGAGAGAGGGAGAGAGAGAAAGAGAGAGAGAGAAAGAGGGAGAGAGAGAGAGAGAGAGAGACAGACAGACAGACAGACAGAGACAGACAGACAGAGAGCCAAAGGGGCAAAGGGGCAAAAGAAAAAATGAGAAATAAAAATATAGACAAAAACAGAGAGTCAGAGAGAGAAAGGAAGATAATTATAGAGAAAGAGAGAGAGAGAAAGAGAGAGAGAGAAAGAGAGAAAGAGAGAGAGAGAAAGAGAGAGAGAGAGAGAGAGAGAGAGAGAGAGAGAGAGAGAGAGAGAGAGAGAGAGAGAGAGAGAGAGAGAGAGAGAGAGAGAGAGAGAGAGAGAGAGAGAGAGAGAGAGAGAGAGAGAGAGAGAGAAAAAGATAGAGAGAGAGAAAGAGAGAGAGAGAGAAAGAGAGAGAGAAAGAAAGCTACAAGTGTCAAATAAAAGACAGTTGTGGGGTAATCGACTCTAATTCTTAAATGTGCAAAAGATGATATTTGCATTAATCCGCGACACATTGTATGCTGCGTTACTTCATCTTGTTAATCTATAGAATAAAACCTGTGGTAGGTAATACTTTCTTCAGGTATTTTAATAATGACGAGAAATTGGATTACTTTATCTCCTTGACACCTCTCGAGTAACCGTTATAAACGACTATTGCTACAATAATCTACAATAATATCAAATGGCAAGACCTTGTTCTGTCTGGGTCTGCTACACTTGAGGGGTGCCTGGACAGCCGTAAATGTCGTAAGGAAGATTCCAGATGGTGACAAATATTTAAGATTTCATAACGGATATTTTCTCTATGATTCTCGGTTCGGCAGCCAGAATAATAGCATTGCACTTACTTCATTCATCAAATGGCAGTCTTAATATACAGTGCTTGATTTCGATCTTGTGCTTAAAGCTGGAATTCGAGTTATTTTTCTTTCTCTCCTCAAGGAATTCAGACGAACACCTGGAATCAGCTAGACCAACTCATGCAATACAGGTTTTGATTTGGGACAGAGTGTGTTTGTGTGTATACCATTTTACTTACTCTCAAGATCAGTGTTATTTCGCTAATATGTTGTGATCTCAAGTTGTCGCAAGACGGAAACTGAGTGGAAAAGATGTTGATTTATTGTCCCTCTCAGTCGAATTAGATAAACTAATCATCCTAAATGTGCAACGTCCTCACTAGATCTAAGCCTGGCGATTTGAAGTTCGCCCTCGAGAGTCCGTAGACAACTTTATTGCACTGTTAACACTGAAAGTTGACATCAAACATGAAACAGAGCACGCCGTACTGGAGCAGATCGGACAAAGTGGCATGGGTCACACGTGTTAATGAAAGTTTGATTAAGTTATAAAATGTTGGTACTTGTACAGACGTAAAGCCTGAAATTTTCATAAACCGCTCTAAGACCAGTATTAACCATCAAGTCTTGTCTTGGTTAAGCACTCGATGTTAAACTGAAGTTATTCAGATCTTTGAAAATTGCCTGTCTCACCAGTAAGTAGTCGTGTAAATTATGAAATTTTTCAAAGTACACTTATAGTAAATTCTTTCTGAATTCAGTTCTATGACAGCCCATGCAAGATTTTGAAAATGATCTAAATTACGCAGTTTGTCACCCTCGGATAGATTACTCGTACTACACAGACATCCATTGAGATACTAAATAGTAGACGATCATGTAGAACGTCAGATACCCCCAGAATTACAAATTTATACAAAAAATCAATAGTAAGAAAGCTTTTGAAAATCGGGAACCACTTTAACAGTTGAGAAATTAAAGTACAACGTAAAAACAATTCTCAGCTAACTTACATAAACCAGGAAGTCTACACTGTGGCATCAAACGACATAAGTAGCTATTATAGATTGTTAACACATCAACAAAAACATGCAAACTAAAATTTGAATAATTTTAATCCGGCACAATACTTCATTGTAATACATGAAGATTTTGCCAGTGATGGGTCTTAGCATTGTTTTAGACATATCCAAGAAAACGATACTTTAATCGCTTCAAATTGCTCTGAGTACAGGACAGATTAGATAATAGGCGCTTGGTGAAAGCTCGATCACTTCTTTGCACACAAAAAAAGCCCCAATAACATAATGAACTTTGTAGGGATTTTTTCGAATCAAAGCATTAACCAGAAAACAATTATACCCAAGCTTAGGAGAAAAAAAAAAGAAGAAATCCATTCCGTGATCGCTTTTCTCTAATTGACACTTTAAATTTCTTTCACTTTCTCCACATCTCTTAAGTGCTGTAATTTCCCTTAATTTTACAAACAAAAAGAAAGAAAAAAAGATCGTGACATTTCAAAAAAATGTTGCGCAGATAAACATTGACACTGTAAACTTAATGCTACTGATAAGTATTTAGCTGTACTAAGTCTATGTGGCCTTACATTGAGCAGTTGCTTAGACTTAAGTCTTTAAGTACGTCAGTAGAAGTAGTAGCAGCAGCAGCAGCAGCAGCAGCAGTAGTAGTAGTAGTAGTTGTAGTAGTAGTAGTAGTAGTAGTAGTAGTAGTGGTAATATTTGTAGTAATAATATTACTCCAAATATTATTTGTAGTGGTATTAGTAGTAATAGTAGTAGTAGTAGTAGTAGTAGTAGTAGTAGTAGTAGTAGTAGTAGTAGTAGTAGTAGTAGTAGTAGTAGTAGTAGTAGTAGTAGTAGTAGTAGTAGTAGTAGTAGTTTTTGTTGTTGTTGTTGTTATTGTTGTTATTGTTGTTGTTGTTATTGTTGTTCTTAGCGTTGTAGCAGATACGTACCCAGTAACCCGGTAAGGTTTTTTTTTTGATGTAAGTGAAATATATTTCAGAATAATAATTTAGTGCAATATTATTATTTATCTCTTTTTAAAAAAAAATGGTTTAAAAAATGACCAACTGTGAGTTCTTTTCAGGGTGATATACATATATATATATATATATATATATATATATATAAAGTTCAGGCCGCCGAGTATGTAAAATACACCAGCATCTCAACGCATTTTAAAGTTTTAAAGTATAATTATAATCTCATATACTCTTAAATCAGTAAAGAAAGTTTAAAAAAATGTGTAGACTGTTTCGAAAAAAAGTAGATTTGTTGAGCTAAACTATTGATTTTTCATTAAAGAACTAGAAATCAACAATCATATAAAAAAACTTTTACATAAATTTACACATGTCACAATAGTCCTGAAATCAACAGTGGGATAGAAATGCTCTGGTGTTTTGGCGTACACTCATATTTTATTTAATTTATATACATTTATAGCATAACACACAATCTGTCATTTTGTTATCCTGAACACACCCAAATATATTGTGTTAATACCTCATCTTACATGCATTTTTACAAGTTAGAAGTAGGTGGATTAAAACACTGGAATATTGTACAATTATAAAAAAAATAGGCAGGACAACAAAGTTATTTATTTTATAATATTCATCAGTAAAAATAAAATGTTATACAAAATATACATGAATGAGGTTTCATTGGCTGTGCAGTTTCAGTGAAACTTGCGAGGAAAAAAAAGGAGCAATAACAATATTAGTAAAAAAAATACAAAAGAAGTGTATGTGAGATTCCAGAATGTTGTCTGGTGTTTTTACTTTCACCTTAATACAGAAAATGCTTGCTAAGGTACCTGAACACTACATCACACTCCTGCGTAGTTTTAACTTAACAGGCGCTTTGACCATTTCAGTCTTTCAAAGATATATTGCACTTAAAAACGTTAACATTCCACTAAAATCACATCATCGCTATGTAACAATATTATTTTCCGATCTGAATGTTTTCTTGGTTTAATATGACGTCTACAAGAAATCAATGACGGGGAATAGTTTATTTTTGACTTGAATCACACAAAAAATTCAAATGTTAAGCAGGCTGAAAATGTAATAAAGATAAACATTGATAGAACTTAATATAAGTGATCAATATCTAATGTTGCACTCGTCCTACCCCAGATTCTAGCTTTCAAGGGAAAAAAAAACAAAAATGCAATTTTACTTGCATTAATCTTTGGCTGATGTTGCAAAACATCGTTCAAAGTCTATTTGGTTGAGTATAGTCCTCACTAGACCATTTCGAAAACACATTGACCACCGTTTTACTGTGGTTATTTGGGATCATACTGCTGAAGCCGTTAATGCTAATGAAGAACACAATTGGAGAACCACAAAGACGGCGATGATAAATCATGATGTCGAAGATGATAATGATGATGATTATGGTGAGGATTATGATGGTGATGATGATGAGATGATGATGATGATGATGATGATGATGATGATGATGATGATGATGATGATGACTATGAGGATAATGGTTCTGTCGATGATAATGTTTGTGGTTATGGTTATGCATTAATTTTTTTTAATAGGGGAAAGTTAATTTCGCTATGGAAGCAGATACTACAATAGATACTGAAGACCAACAGACTCCCATCCATAAGGTTAGGTAATAAACAAATTTAATCCCCCTTGTTTTCTAATCTAATAGAGAGGCACAGGGGATTTTTAACAGTTTTGTACCGCACATGTAATTACTAATTTAGTACTGGACCTTTTTCAGGGAACGAAAGTAGTGGAAAGCAGCTAGGTGCCTTCCCTCTGACCAATTCTGAATCTTATATCATTAAAGGCTAGAGTAAAAGTTTCGCCAGCACACCAACAATATCGTCTTATTAGATACAAATAAACCTGAAATGTTTAAAAGCATTACTTTAATTCTAGTACTGGATCTTCCAGGATTTCCCTGGAAAAAGATTCAATAAACATCTCCAATATATTCAAAGTAAATTAATTTTGGTAAATACCTTCTTAATACTTCTAGCTCTGGCTATTGCACAGGCCATCATAATTCCATGTTCGGGTATTGATCTATAATACAATCTGTTATTGCGAATGTATTGCGAATGAACTATTTTTTTATGAGACGTCTAAAATATGAGGAAGCCACATTTTCTTAAGTTAAAAGTAGGATCCTCCTTATACCTTTTACTATGACAGTACACATGATGATACCTTTTACTATGACAGTACATATGATGATACCTTTTATATTGAATCATTGCAATTTAAACTAGCAGCCTCACAGAAGTCCGTAACAAGATTTCTCTTTCTCCACATTTACATGTCACAATTTTGGTTTGTCATATTTTTAGATGAAAATTATTCCTTTCGCTACGAAGTTTTTCCTTTGAACATTTAACTTTCAATTAATCGTTCTCGAATTGTTCTATCAGTCTATGTAATAAGTCTTAAGAATCTTCAGATCTACAGTAAAACATTTCTCCTAACTTTGTTTTGAAATTAGAACCCATCCTAACATACACAAAAATATTTACAGAGCACGATGCGGCCTGAAGCACCATTGTAGCGAGGAGTAAAAGAGAATGCAGATATCCAAGATATGGGTTATCAATGTGTAGAGACGGATAGGCGGAATGGACAATATATAGCAGGACGTTTGGAGAGGCCCCAAAAATATAAAGAACAGATATGAAGATCATAGAACGAACAAGTCTGGCGTCTTTGTCAGACAACTTGTTCGATTTTTCCCCAGTTCCAGACATTGTGCTCCGCAACTGTCGGCTCTGTTTGAATTTACTGATGAGAAAAATAGTTCCTAACACAACTACAAAAAAACAGATCAAATTGGGTATGGAAAACGAAACCAAGTAAGAGAGACTGACCAGTCTGGGGTTAAATATGACGTAAGAGATTATAGTGCGGTTGGTGACGGCCGAAGGGATCCACGCAAACCGGACACCGAAGCTTCGAGGCAGACCACTGGCTATCTGATAAATGACCATACCTGCGATAAGTCTCGCCGTTGTTTTACGGGTGAAGATTTGTTTTACCTGAGAATAGAGAAAACAGTTTACACTGTCTACAAATATTGAATTAAAACCTGCAGAATGATAAATGTAATATTAGTAGTGTGTAGTGCCTATATGATAGTTCAATGCATATAGCATTATTCCGGAAAAGCCTAGTTGTCCTCTGAGAGGGAATAACTTTAATCAACGAAATAGAAGGGAAGACGATTTTTCAAAAAACGTATGATAATTTACTTAATTCCGCTGGACAGAAAAAAATATCTGAAAATGATAATTATTCGAAGATTGATATGAATATAAGTCAATATATATCTGAGAGGATATGTTATGTTGGATCTTAATGTTTATTCTTAGTAAAAGGAACCACCATGTTTGTGAAGAAAAGATTATTTGGCCGAATTTTTGTGCCATGTTAACTACTCTTTAAAGTTTTCCTCTTCTTTTACCTTCATTGGAAACACCACACAGACAGATCTCTCCACGTTGATGACGGCTGTAATCCAGGACCCTATCGCACAGCTGCTGTAGTACACATGGGCTCCAACCCGTGAAACGTCGAGCATCGAAAAACTAAGATCAGCATTCACAAACGCAGGGTGATTTCCGAAAGATGCAACTAAACTGTAACACAGCGTCAGTAAGTCTGCTATGGCTAGACAAAAGAGGCTGATATTGGTGGTCGAGGAAAATCCCATCTTGTAGAAAACTAAAATATTCACAATGTTGGTGAGGATTCCAAAAATACATATAGGGATACTAATGCTAAGCAAATAGGAGAGAATATAAATTATCTTATCATACGTCAATAAGGGTTGTATTGACATCTTCGCGTTCTCCATTGATGTGTTCATAGCTCCAGATTCTACCTCAACAAATCCAAACGACCCCATGGCTACCACTTGCAAGCCTGAACAAAAAGAAAGGAATATTAAAACAGAATGTTTAAAGGTTTCCGATACTGAGTGCGACATTGAGGACAGAATTAGTGTAGGCGCCCGTGTAGGAAACAAAGAAAGAGAGCTTTTTAAACAAAATCTGAGTGGTTACCTTAACAATGAGAGTGCGTGTCTGATGATAGTTATATAGTTCATGCATTTGGAATGTCCCATGCGAGTTTAAAACGTACGTTGGTATGTGCACTAGACTGCTCGAACTTCGATTACCAAGCTTTTAGAAAATAATACTATAACCACCTTTTTGTAGCAGGAACAGAAATTAACATGATTACCTGTCTGTCTCCAGCTAGGTATCTTCACAACGGAATCGTTAATTATCGCAAGAATGAAATCAAACAAGCTACGTGCTCAAGTTGAAAATGACAACATTAGATTATGACAAGCAGCGTTAACAAGCTAGATAACATGGTGTCTTACAAGCCTCGTGATCACGCTAGATATCGCAAGAATGGAATGGGACAAACTATGTGATCAAGTTAGATATTGTAATAGTGAAATCTCACAAGCTACGTGATCAAGCACGATATCGTTACAATGGACTCTCACAAGCTAAGCGATCAAGTTAGATATTGTAACAATTTAAGAGGATGCGTGACAAATTAGATAACGTAGCAATGGAATCTGAAAAGTCAGGTGATAAAACTAAATATCGCAACAATGGATTTTGACGAGCCCCACAATCAATTTAATTATCGCAACAATGAGACCTTAGATATCACAAGATGGCATCCATAGTCTTAGTCTATTTGATTTTCATCTTTGACTTACCAAAGATTGAACGAACTCGACAGAAAAGGTAATTATCCATAATGTCAGAATAAGCTTTATCAATCACTTTGCAAAAGCCAAATATATTGATAGATTCATATAAAAAGTCATTGTTATATACCTATAAAAATGTCACTGATTTCTAATCACTTTTCGCTTAAATTCATAGCCTCCTAAATGTATGAAGAAATGCAAATGGGTAGGAGAAGAACAAAATTAGCACTAATGTCCATAAATTAACTTCTTAGAAGATATATATTTTTTTAAGCCTTTTCTCATTTCTTTGAGAAGCTTTCCACAAATTTACAATGAAAGCATTTCATAATTTAAGTCTAGAAATTTTGAGGCAGTATCCAAATGGTTACAAAGACATAAATTTAATCTTATTCAAGAGATAAATAGATAGATAGATAGATAGATAAATATATAGATAGAGAAAGAGAGAGAAGAAACAGAAAGATATATATATATATATATATATATATATATATAGAGAGAGAGAGAGAGAGAGAGAGAGAGAGAGAGAGAGAGAGAGAGAGAAGGAGAACGATTATACAGAAGACCTAGATTCAAATAGAAAATGTTAAAGGCAGTAAAGAGATCGATGACAGTTCGATCTTATTACTCACATCTAGAAAAGATGACATTTGCATTGATCTATGTTATACTATTTGCTGAGTCATATCAGATTTATCTTGGTATTCTCTGGAACAAACCCTGCAAAAAGGTTGTTTTAGCGTCAATGCTTATCTTTGTGTCAAAGATTATTTTTAAAACTTCGAAGCTTTGAGCTATGAGGTTAATGATTACCATTTTAGCAATAATCTACTAGGATTAAAGTCCAAGAAGGCGTTGAAATAGGTAAACTAAGAACATTAATAATCATCTTTTAAATGCAGGGTGTTGGTTGACCATTGCCTAGAAAATAAAACTTAACTGAACTATCAACATTGGAAGTTAATGACAAATGCGAGACAGTGCACGCAATACTAAAGCGGAGCACACAACGGCGCAGCATGGGTTACAAGTGTTCATTAAAAAAATGATTACATTAAGAAAAGTTCATGTCCTGAAATGTTCATAAGCCAACGCTATAAGAACAGTATTAACCATCGACAATATTTGATCAAGTGAGATGTAGAGACAATGGTATCTGACAGGCTACGAAATGCAGTTAAATGACTTAATAGCGTCTAACAGCTTGAGTGATTAAGTTCAATGAAGAGACAAAGCCATCAGACAAGCTACGTGATTCAGTTAAATGAAGAGACGAAGGCATCAGTCAGGCTACTTGATCCAGTTAAAAGAAGAAACAATGTCATCTGACATTCTACGTGATCCAGTTAAATGTCGTCTGGCAGGCTAAATGATTAAGTTACATGTCAAGACAATAACGTCTGGCAAGCTAAGTGATTAAGCTACATGTCGAGACAATAGCGTCTGGCAGGCTAAATGATTAAGTTACATGTCGAGACAATAACGTCTGGCAAGCTAAGTGATTAAGCTACATGTCGAGACAATAGCGTCTGGCAAGCTAAGTGATTAAGCTACATGTCGAGACAATAGCGTCTGGCAGGCTAAATGATTAAGCTACATGTCGAGATAATAACGTCTGGCAAGCTAAGTGATTAAGTTACATGTTGAGACAATGGCGTCTGGGTGGCTAGACTGTAAGAATTAGCTTTGAGGAAACCCTATTTATATATCCATTTAAAGATTCATTATCATGTACATTTCAATAGGTGTGCAAGACAATACACTTATAAGCACTTCTCGCGCAATTCATATGGTTTGAATAAAGGTTTGAAAGGATATTAACATTGATTTGTCCTTGATTCATGGTTACAACTTATGCCTTTTAGTGATTTTTTTTCCCAAAGAAATTCCTGTACGGTGGATTTACATTGATTTATTATTTACCTTTACATTTTCTAAACCATTTCGGCAGTATGTAGTCTATAAGTAGAAAATGTTACATAGTCTTAGTCTAATAATATCATGTCAAACTTCTAACAGGTCGCATGGATATGTTTATTGCAAGAGAGAGAGAGAGAGAGAGAGAGAGAGAGAGAGAGAGAGAGAGAGAGAGAGAGAGAGAGAGAGAGAGAGAGAGAGAGAGAGAGAGAGAGAGAGACAGAGGGGGAGAGAGAGAGAAAGAGAGTCAGAGACAGGGAGAGAAACAGAGAGAGACAGAAACAAAGAGAGAAAGAAAAAGAAGGAGATAAGACTTAAACAGAAGATACTCACGAAAGTAGCAAGATCTAAGTTAAATCGTCTTTGGTTCCTAGATTTAGATGCTGTTTGCTGAATTATATCAGCTTCATCTTGATACTCTCTGGAATCAAGTTTGACCCCTTATGCTCACTGTGTGGAGGATATAGACTTTTTGTTTCTTTAAAACAAACGTTTGAGTATTGTCCTCGTTAAAAATTCTACAATGACATTGAATTACAGAACCCCTTTGAAACAGGTAAACTAAAACCGTGATTATCTTTTGGAGTGGGGTTGGGGGAGGGGTTGACGATGAGAGAGGATCAATCGTTTTAATTCATTTAAATGCAATAATGGCGAAATTACAGTCTACTATTACACGGAGTCGGTTTGTCTAAAGAGCATAATACGATATAAAAAAGCCATTGGAAATTGTTATGCTGATAATATCTTAGGAAAATGAAGAAATACAAAATAAAATTGCTCAGTACAAGATAGAGTAAAGTTATGAGCAAAAAAAAAAAAAAAATGATCAGAGCCACACAACAGATCATTAGTTACAAGGCTCATCGAAATTGCGAATGATTGAGAAAATAGAGTACTCGACAGGACACAAATTATTATAGCTAAATCTTCAGCAACCAAGGCGCTCGAATTGCAGCATCAAACGGTAAAAATAATTATAGATCTAAAAAATATTTCAACATGCATGTTAACATATCGAACAAAGTTAAAGAACTAAAAGCTGTTTAGTTTTATGAGACGAAATGCTAAACTTAAAAGCAATGAAGTTTATAGAAATGATGAGTCTTTGTATCAATGCAAATTTGACATTTCAAATAAACCGACAGTTTAAAACTAATCGGTTCAGATTGTTGTTTTTGATACATGAAAAAAATCAGATAATGGTGGGCTGGTATGAATTCGCTCTCTGTATTGGGCGATTGCACGGGGTAATCAGCTCAATAATAAGAATTTACTCGATTCAAACAATAACCGAAAACATTACATCATGCAGCCGTACAATAACACAAAGAAGAAATCCAGCATGTAGTGCATTTTAAATAAGTAAAGGAGTCGACTTTTACTTGATTCTTGATATCTCATTAGTGTAAACACCTCGCCTGAAGTTTACAAAAAGATTCTGACATTTCTTATGACTTTTTGGAGAGGAGACACTGTAGTCAAACTGAATTGCACTATTAAAGAAAAGATTTTTTACAACGAAATTTAAGTGTGCGGTAAATCCTTCTAATTCTGCTGGAGATAATTTCTATTTTTTCGCTGTAAATTCTTTTTTTCGAAATTATATATGAACTTTGTGAATTTGCCATCTAAAGCTGGAGACACTCTACAGTTTAAAAAAAAAAGACTTTAATGTAATTAAAAAAGCCCATCAACTAATTTTTTTTCTATGTGGTGCTAGGATCCAAGTTTTATTTCATCAACGTTTAAGGTCATGACTCACTCATTTTAAATCAGACTGGTTTCTTTTGGTTATAAATGTGAGGAAAAAGGAGAGAAAAAAGTACAAAGGGTAGAAAAAAATATAGAAAAAGCTTCTGAGATTCTTAAAAGGCATTGTCTGGATAAAGGAAAAAAAAAGGGGGGGGGGAGGGGGAGATGACAAAGAATATAAAGAATATGCATGTAATGGGGAGATAGATAATTTGATAGACAGATAGAAAGGGAAAGAGAGAGAGAGGGCGAGAAAGAGAGAGAGAAAGAGTGAGAGAGAGAGAGAGAGAGAGAGAGAGAGAGAGGAAGAGACAGAAAGACTGAAAAAAGGATGAATGAAAACAGGACAGAAAGAGGTAGAGAGGTCCATTATTAAAAAATGGACAAAAGAATGAAAATAAAATATCAAATATTTGGAGAAGAAAAAAGAAAGTATTTAAAGTATTTTTAAGTATTTAAAAAATTGCATTCAGGCAGAAAGGATTTTTCCTGGAGGAGACTAGGAAGAGCAAGATATAAATTAAGAGAGAGACAGTTTGTGTGAGAGAGAGAGAGAGAGAGAGGGAGAAAGGGAGAGAGATAGATAGAGATTGAAAGAGATAGAGAGAAAAAGATATAGATAGAGATTGAAAGAGATAGAGAGAGAAAGAGAGATAGAGCGGGAGAGAGAGAGAGAGAGAGAGAGAGAGAGAGAGAGAGAGAGAGAGAGAGGGAGAGAGAGATCAACAGATTTTTTTTCAAATGCCAGAGGGAAAGAATTAAGTGAGAGTATTAGAATGAGGTAAATTAATCAAGCAACGCATACATAGACAAAAAAGACAAGAGGCAACAAGAAGAATCCATACCAATTTTATATCAAGAAGGTATACAGCTAGGAATAAAAGAAACATAAAAAAACAGAACAAAGAGATATACATTAGACAAACTAATATAAAAATAGACAGTGATAAGAATAAAAACAGAGAAGAATAGAGACAAAAAAGCGACAGGTAGGTAGAAAAAAGTAGAAGTAGACAGTGCATATACAACGAGACAGATACAGGCCATCAAACAGGTAAATAGGCACATTTCTGCTCCACCATTTTTGACGCATGGCCAAAATAAAAATTTGAAAAAAGAAGACTTTTTCAATTTCACAGTTTGTTTGGAAAATGTGTTTTGCTTTAATGTTGTAGAAATGATTACTCTGAAAGCCACTTACAAAAGCCGTAAGGAAAATGTAATCCTTTATATGCCTTCTTCTATTACATTTTATAACATCTTTCTGAACATCTGTAAAAATGTTGTATTAGTAAACCTGCGAGCATCTGCACAGAAAAGATAAAGCACTTTTCTTGATTGACTGTATAGTTGAGTACATTATACATCTAAAATATTGTGTTTAGGATAGTACTAAGCTTTTTTTCTTGTTTCTTATATGGGCACTTTATTACTTTTTGACATAACCTTTTACATTAAAGTATTAACTATTTTGTGTAAATAAACAGAGGTAAAAGATTAGTGACTCGTGATAACTGATAGAGCTCCGTTGAAACAATGTCGGGATGCGACAAAACGCTTAATAGAAAGAACTAAATTTTTATGGATTTCTAAGATGAATACAAAATAAATATGGCAATAAATACTACAATTAATTTGACACTTATGTTACTTCAGCCTTAATAGGTTATATATAACAAATTCATAAATGACCTCTGGTTTTAAATAATGGTGTGCGACTATAGTCTAATGAACCTGTTCTATCTTACATCACTATTGCTACATTGGAAATGAATGAAAATTGTTCTGAAGTGAAATGCATTTAGCCGGTGCTGTGGTGATGTTCTGATAACATGCGTTGTCTTAGAAAAAGGATTTCGGTACGTTTTTTTAAATCCAGCATTTCATTATGGAAAGGTTTATCTTTGACTTTCTTTGTCTTGCAACATTTCAGAACTATTGTGTAAGAAGTGAAATATTTACCAAGAAATATTATTCCCTAAGTTTGTTGGTTCATGAAATAATGCAGTTAATGAAACATGCGAACTCTCCTTTCAATGGTCACCATGATTTAAAAAAAAAGATTTTATTAAGAAGAAGATACTTATGAGCCATTTACAGCTTTCTTTTAGACCTGTAACCAGACGCTTTGACTTGTAAGCGGAGTCGGACCCATCAAGGGTATATTTTGATGAATACGATTAAACTTTGTAAGTGAAAGATAACTTATGATTATATTCACGGAAAAGTATTATACGTCTCTTAGAGCGCAAGGTGTAATATAAATAAATGTAAGATGTACTTAGAGTGAAAGATAAAAAAGATCAAGATTTCATTTGAAGCCGACGAGTAGGAGTAATAAATTGACGTACCAAGCCAGCCTATTTCAAAGTACAGTTTTATATCTATTCACACTTATCCAGTTTGAAAAAGGTCAATAAATTGTGGTCTGTTTTGAAAGATATTAGATTCAATGGCCTAATGAACTTTCATTGAGTAGTGTTGAATAAAAAATCATAGGAAATAAGTTTATATGTATTACATTATTGAGCATATCACAATGATTCTAATGTCAACAGTTGGATAGAAGTTTTCTGATATTTTGGTGGAGAACTTCATTTTATTTAAATTTAGATTTATTGATTTTATATCCAAACACACTATAAACGATTTTATGCTGAACAAACTTAGGTTTGGCTATACATTAATTTTAACAAATTTATAGATTTTTAACAAATTTTTAACAAAGAAAATAATATTACTTATAATGTAGCCTGCATCAATCAGGACAAAATGGACTACTGTTTTATCATGGTTAGTTGTGATCATGTTACTGAAGCCGTTAGTATTGATAGTAATAATAATAATAGTAATAATAATAATAATAATAATAATAATAATAATAATAATAATAATAATAATAATAATAATAATAATAATAATAATAATAATAATAATAATAATAATAATAATAATAATATTAATTATTATTATTATTATTATTATTATTATTAATTTGGAGAAGAGAATAAAGAGGCGATGGTAACTTGAGGATTATGATGATGAATATTGTGATGTCGTTAATAACTATGATGGGGATGGTGAAAATGATGGTAGTGATAAAGATGGTATTAGTTGTTTTTTTCTATAGAGGATTATTAGTCTTGTAATGGAAGGAGATTTTGTACTATTTAAGGGAAATGAATAGAATCTCATCCATACATTTAGGTAATTTTTTAAATTTGGACAAAGTGCTGTACACTACCATAAAGTAGACAATTCAAAAACCCCCTCTTTTTTAAAACAAAACCAAGCGTCAACAAAAGAAGGGAAATATTTTCATCGTGCCCCCACAGAAAGAAACATTTACTACAAAACTACCAGTGGCCCGGAAACGAAAAAAAACAACACAAGGTCGGAACGGCAACCTCAGTCATATCCTAAAAGAGCGGAGGACAGGCGACACCTTTGTCCTCCGCTTGAAACACAAGTGTAGTGTGCAGAGAATTCAAGGTAAGATCTTCTACATCTATATATATATATATATATATATATTAATTATATTTCGATTTGAATCTTGCCTTGATTCAATTTGACGGCTTCAAGAAATCAATGACAAAGAATGATTTATTTTTGTCTTTAATCAAACTAAAAAACGGATATTGATGAATAAAAAAATCGTGGTCAGACTGATTCTGTCTCTACTATTGCATTCGTCTCACCTTTCAGGATTAAAAAAAGTTTAACTTTATTAACATGAATGTTTAGCTGGTATTGTAGCAATTTGGTCAAAGTCTGTCTAATTTATAATCCTTATTAGACCTAAAAATGCATGGACTAATGGTTTACTATGGTAAGTTATGACCATGCTGCTAAAGCCGATAATGTTAATGATTAGAACTGCGATGATAAATTATGATGTCGGTAATGATGGTAATGATGTTTATGATGATTAAGGTGGTGTCCATGATAATGATGGTGGTAACGGTGATGATGATGGTAATGATGAAGATGGTATTTTTTAGCGGTTAGTTTTGTAATGGAAACAGAACTTTTGATAAATACGGAAGATCAACAGACTTACGTCCATACATTTAAATTATGATCAAATTTGGACAAAGTGCATTACACTACGAAAAAGTAGGCATCAAATTTAACACTCCTCCCTCCTTTTTAATCTTTAAAAGAGACGCAGGGGAGGTGTTACAAATAAGTACTAGGTATTTAATAACTAATTTACTAGTAAACTTTCTTCAGAGAATGAAAGTAGTGCCTTTTCTCTGACTTTCTTTTCCCCAATTTTATATCATCGAAGTCTAACGTATGAGTTAAGAGTATACTTTCGCCAGCACACCTATCAATGTCGTCTATTCGGATGAATCGTAACATTTTTAAACCAGTTAAGCTTTTTATTTCTATAACAAAAAATTGGCATGTTTTACTCGGGAAAGATTTCAAAAACTACTCAAATATATAATGATGGCAACAAATTAATATTAACGAATTCTTTCTTAATACTGTTGGCAATTGAACAAACCATGTGAATCAATGATATCTAGATTTATAAACCTATTGTTGAACCTTTTATAATTGACACAAGGAAAATAAGTGATACAAATTCATGAGAAAACAATATTTCGATATTTTTAATGACTTAACAAAAATAGTAAGTCTTGTAATTCGAATGAGCTATGAGCTATGAGCCAACTATTTAAAGACCTCAAGAATCACAGGAAAGTCACCTGCCGTCTTGCTATTCTAAATTTGAAAACAGAATCTTACTCCAGCGCCTAATATGGCAGTTACCTTTTATCTTGAAACATTGCAATTTAAAATAACACTTTCACATAAGTACGTAACAAAGATTTGTCTTTTTCCAATGTAACATAACGCAATTTTAAATGAAAACTATTTCATTTCCCTCCAATGTTTCTCCTTTGAACCTTCAACTTTCAATACATCGTTCTCGTATTTTATGAGTTTTTCAAAGTTTTTATTTTCATGAAAACATGTGTTAAGAATTTTCAGATTTACAGCAAAACATTTCTCTTAACTTTTTCTTGAAACTAGAACCCATGCTTATATACACAAATATATTTACAGAGCATGATATCGCCTGAATCACCATTACAATCAGGAGAAAAAAAGAATGCAGATATCCAAGATATGGATTATCCACCTGTAGAGACGGATAGGTGGAAGAGATAATATATAGCAGGACGTTTGGAGCGGTCCCACAGATATAGACTGCAGAAATGAAGATCATAGAACGAATAAGTCTGACATCTTTGTTTGACAATTTGTTCGATTTTTCCCCAGTTCCAGACATTTTGCTCCGCAACTGTCGGCTCTGCTTGAAACTGCTAATGAGAAAAAAAGTTCCTAGAATAACTTGAACAAAACAGACCATATTAGGGATGGGAAATGAAACCAAGAAAGAGAGACCGACCAGTTCGGGGTTCAGCACAACGTAGGAGACTATTGTGCGGTTGGTGAGGGCCGAGGTGCTCCATGCAAGCTGGACAGCAAAGCTTCGAGGCAGACCACTGGCTATCTGATAAATGACCATTGCTACGACAAGGCACACTGTTGTTTTACGGGTGAAGATTTGTTTTACCTAAAATGGAGAAATCAATTTACATAGTCAACAAAGATTGGATCGCAGCCTGTGCGATGATAAATGTAATATTCATAGTGTATAGTGCCTATATTACAGTACAATGCATACAATATTATTTTTGGAAAAGCCCCAGGATCCTCTTAAATTGAATAAGCCAAATCAACATAATACAATGTAAGAAAATATATAATTGTATGCTGGTAGACAGGAAATCAGCCTATACCGATGTTTATTCAAAGATTGCTATAAGCATAAACGTTTTACTTATAGTTTGTTTTATTTTAGTTTAAAGTTTCACCCTGTCTATGAGGAAAATGAATTTATTTTGCCAAAAGTCTGTGCCATGTTATTTACTCTAAATTCTCCCTCTACGATACCTTTACCTTCATTGGAAACACTACACAGACAGATCTTTCCATGTTGATGACGGCTGTAATCCAGGACCCTATTGCACAGCTGCTAAAGTACACATGAGCTCCAACCCGTGTAAGATCTCTCATCGAAAAGCTAAGATCAACATCTTGAAACGCAGGGTGATTTCCTAAGGATGCAATCAAAGCGTAACACAGCGTCAGTAAGTCTGCTATGGCTAAACAAAACAGGCTGATATTGGTGGGTGAGGAAAATCCCATCTTGAAGAAAACTAAAATGTTCACAATGTTGCTGAAGATTCCAAAGATACAGATAGGGATACTAATGCTAAGCAAATAGGAGAGGATATTAAATAACCCATCATATGTCAATAAGGGTTTTATTGGAAACTTAACGTCCTCCTTTGATGTGTTCATAGCTCCAGTTGCTATCTCAACAAATCCCAACGACCCCATGGCTACCGCTTTCAAGCCTGGACAAAAAGAAAGAAATATTAAAACATTATTCAGAGGACATGATTAGCGCTCGTGTGCCTAACAAAGAACAAAAACTTTTGAAAACACATCTGAATGGTTACCTTAACAATGAGAGTGCTTTATGAGATTATTTTTTGATGCATTTAGAATGTCCTATGCGAGTTTAAAACGTATATTGGTATGTGCGTTATACTGCTAAAATATTGATTACGAAGCTTTAAATAATGAATACTATATCCACCTTTTTGTAACCGGAACAATTGTTAATATGATTATCCAAAACATTTATCTGTCTCCAGCTAGATATCGATAAAATAGAATCGGACAAGCTACGTGCTCAAATTAGACATCTCAACAATGGAATCTCACAAGCTACGTGGTCAAATTTGATATCGCAACAATGGAATCTCACAAGCTACGTGGTCAAGTAAGATATGGAAACAAAAGTATGTGACAAGCCACCTACTGCGTTAAAAAGCTAGATACCTTGACATTTTACAAGTAACGTAATCAAGCTAGATATCTCAACAATGGAATATCACAAGCTACGTGCTCAAGTTAGATATTGCAACAATAGAATCTCATAAGCTACGCGCCAAGTTAGATATGGCAACAAAAGGGTGTGACAAGCTGCGTTATCAAGTTAGATACCATGTTGTCTTACAAGCTACGTGCTCAAGCCAGATATCGCAAGAATGGAATCGGACAAGCTACGTGCTCAAGCTAGATATCGCAAGAATGGAATCCAAAAAGCCACATGATCCAGTTAGATATGGCAGCAATGGAATCCCACAGGTTACTTGATCAAGTTAGACATTGTTTCAATGAATCTCACAATCTCACCTGATCAATTTAGATATCGCCACAATGGGAGATGAAGAGCAAGGTGATCAGGCTAGTTATCGGAACAATGGAATTTAAAGGGTTACACAATCAAGTAAGATATCGCAACAATTGATTTTAAAGGGTTACACAATCAAGTAAGATATCGCAACAATTGATTTTAAAGGGTTACACAATCAAGTAAGATATCGCAACAATTGATTTTAAAGGATTACACAATCAAGTAAGGTATAGCAACAATTGATTTTAAAGGGTTACACAATCAAGTAAGATATCGCAACAATTGATTTTAAAGGGTTACACAATCAAGTAAGATATCGCAACAATTGATTTTAAAGGGTTACACAATCAAGTAAGATATCGCAACAATTGATTTTAAAGGGTTACACAATCAAGTAAGATATCGCAACAATTGATTTTAAAGGGTTACACAATCAAGTAAGATATCGCAACAATTGATTTTAAAGGGTTACACAATCAAGTAAGATATCGCAACAATTGGACCTGAGAAGCTACGTCATTACGTATTACGTTTGATGTCACAAGATGGCGTCCATCAGATAAATCTATTTGATTTTCATCTTTAACTTACTGAAGATTGAACAAACTGGGCACAAAAGGTTATTATACATAGATATAAATTTATTCTTATTCAAGAGAGAAAGAAAGAGAGGGAAGAGCGAGAGAGAGAGAGAGAGAGAGAGAGAGAGAGAGAGAGAGAGAGAGAGAGAGAGAGAGAGATATTAGACAGAAAGACCTAGAGAACACTAGATTCAAAGAAAAAAAAATTAATGTTCCAGGCAGTGAAGAGATCGATAACAGTTCGACCTTTTTATTTTAAGAAAAGATGCTACCTGCACTGATCTGTGATATTTTATTTGCTGTGTCGCATCAGCTTCAACTGGTTATTCACTGGAATAAACCCTGTAAGCAGATTGTTTTAGCAACATTGGTTATCTTTGTGTCAAGGATTTGAACTATTTTTTTATTACTTTGAAACTTCCAGCCATCAGGTAAATGTTTATCTTTTTAACAATAATCTACAATAGGATTAGAGTGCAAAAAGGCGTCGAAGTAGGTAAACTAAGAACGTGATTGATCATCTTTAATATGCAAGGTTGTAGTTAACCATTGCCTGGAAAATAAAGCTTTACTGAACTATTAACATGGAAGTTAACAACAAACTTGAAACAGAGCACGCAATGCTAAAGCAGAGAAAATAACGACGTAGCATGGGTCACAGGTGTTTATTAAAAACTGATAACGTTAACAAAACGTTGATGTCCTGAAGTTTTCATTAACCAATGCTGTAAGATCAGTATTAACCATCAAGACGATTTGATCAATTGAGATATCGAGACAATGGCATCTGACAGGCTAGGTAATCCAGTAAGATATCGAGACAATGACGTCTGACAAACTACGTGATTCACTAAGATATCGAGACAATGGCGTCTGACAGACTACCTGATCAACTTAGAGTCGAGACAATGGCGTCGGAAATATTACATCATTCAGTAAACTGAGGACACTATAGCATCTATCAGATTTAGTGATATAATTACATAAAGAGACAATGGCATCTGACTTGCTACGTGATCCAGTTAAATGAGGAGACAAAGGCATCTGAAGGGGAACTTGATCCATTGAAATAAAGAGACAATGGCATCTGACAGGCTACCTGACCCAGTTAAATGACGACACAATAGCGTCTACACCTTGAGTTATTTTGTTAGAGACAATGGCATCTGACAGACTACTTGATCCATTTGAATGAGGACACGATTAACTCTATCATCTTTAATTATTTAGTTAAATGAAGAGACAATGACGTCTCATATGCTACGTTATCCATTTTAATGAGGACGCAATGGCATAAGATGGGTTCGTAATCCAGTTAAATGAGGGCACAACAGCGTCTATCACCTTGAGTGATTTCGTTAAATGAAGAAACAATGGCGTCTGACTTGCTACCTGATCCAGTTAAATTAAGACACAATAGCGTCTATCAGCTTGAGTGATTTCAAACATAAGAAACAATGGCCTCTGACAGGCTACGTGATCCATTTGAATCAAGACATAATAGAGTCCGCTTAAAAATTTAGTTAAATGAGGAACCAATGGCATCTGACATGCCTCGTGATCAATTTAAATGAGGACACAGTACCGTCTGTCAGCTTTAGTGATTTAGCTTAATGAAGAGACAATGGCATCTGACATGCTCCGTGATCCAGTTAAATGAGGAGACAATGGCATCTGACATGCCTCGTGATCAATTTAAATGAGGACACAGTACCGTCTGTCAGCTTTAGTGATTTAGCTTAATGAAGAGACAATGGCATCTGACATGCTCCGTGATCCAGTTAAATGAGGAACCAATGGCATCTGACATGCCTCGTGATCAATTTAAATGAGGACACAGTACCGTCTGTCAGCTTTAGTGATTTAGCTTAATGAAGAGACAATGGCATCTGACATGCTCCGTGATCCAGTTAAATGAGGAGACAATGGCATCTGACAGGCTACATGATCCAGTTAAATGAAGAAACAAAGGCTTCTGACAGGCTACTTGATCCAGTTAAATGAAGAAACAAAGGCTTCTGACAGGCTACTTGATCCAGTTAAATGAAGAGACAATGGCATCTGATAGGCTACATGATCCAGTTAAATGAGGAGACAAAGGCATCTGAC
>JAWDGP010007040.1:0-2500 GCA_033675545.1 Elysia crispata | reverse complement strand
TGAGACAAGATAAGGGTGGTTGTGTGGCTTGGCACCTGGTATTGTCTCGGCTAGACGGTGAGTACGCTTGAGTTTTGGCGTATTTTGTCTATCTTGAGTGAGACCTAGAATTGTGAATGCTTCCGATAATCTATTTAGTTCATTATTAACTAATTGTTAATTCAGACCCATAAACTGAGCTTTATATCTTCTAGAATATATTGTTGTTGATCATTTTTTGTCGTTTAAAAAAGAGAGAAAGAGAGATGGACATGGTACAGAGAGCGTAAAAAGAGGACAAAGAAAGAGAAAATTTAGGATGCAAAAAAGTTTGCGTTCAAGCAGAAACGATTGCCTTGGAGGGGATTAGATAGAAATAGACAGAGATTGAGAGAGAGAGAGAGAGAGAGAGAGAGAGAGAGAGAGAGAGAGAGAGAGAGAGAGAGAGAGAGAGAGAGAGAGAGAGAGAGAGAAAGGAGGATCAACAGAAGCTCAAATGCGAGAGGGACAAAATTAAGTGAAAGCTTTTGGGATTAGGTGGATTTATCAAGACTGACATTCATAAACTAAGAAGATAATCAAAGACAACGATGAGATAAAAAGGAAAGATGCAGTTAAGAATAAAACAAGAAAAATAAAAGGCAAGAGATATAAATATGTAGAGATCAATGGATAAATAGACTAAATCTGTAGAGAGTCAATTAGAAGAAAAAGGGAGAAGGACAGAGACGAAAGGCGACAAATAGATAGAAAGAACTAGAAGTATACAGTAAAATTAAACAAAAAACAAACCCAGGTCAAATAGATACAGTTCTGATCCATCATTTGTGACACATAGCCAAAATAAAAACTTAATGAAAAAGACTTATAGTCTCATAGTATGCTTGAAAATGCCATTTACTTTATTGTTAAAATGAAACTCTCAAATCTTGTAATTAAATATTTGGCACAATTACAAAAGCTTTCGAAAAAGTATTTTTTTTCTATAGCCTTCTCTATATGAACTTTTTTACCATTTGCTAAACAATTTTTGCTGATAAACCTGCAAGCATCTACACAGTAAAGATAAAGCATTTTTCGTGATTGGCTGTATGCAATATACCTCTAAAATACTCTCTTAACGGCTGTGGAACACCCTACATTTATAAAAAAGAAATTGGGAAAGACAGCAATATTATTTATAGTACAACCTGAATCAATGAAGATAAAATGTTCTACAATATACATGAATGAACTTTCCTTGTCTGTGTAGTTACAGTGAACTGTCCGACGGAAAAATGGATCAATTCAAAAACAAAGGTCAAAAGTCTGTCTGGTGGTTTATAATCTTCACTGTACCGTTCCGAAAATACATAGACAACTGTTTTACTATGGTCAGTTGTGATTATGTTACTGAAGCCGCTAATATTAATGAAATAAAAAATATTGGAGAACCGAATAAAACGGTGATGGTAAATCATTAAGATTATGATGATGAGTATGGAGATGTCGTTGATAATGATGGTGAGGATGGTGGTGATGATGATGGTGATGATGATGGTGATGATAAAGATGGTACTAATTTTTTTTCTATAGCGGATAGTCATTTTTGTAATGGAAGCAAATTTTGTGATAATGTCTGAAAACCAATGTACTGCCATCAATATTATTAAGCAATGTTCACATTTGGATAAAGTGCAATACACTACGAAAAAGTAGACAGACAATTCAACCCTTTTCTTTTTATCTTGTGAGAGAGATGCAGGGGACTTCAAAGAAAAAAAAACACATATAATTTAAAACTTAACTTTCCTCAGCGAATAAAAGTTGTGGAAAATAGCATAGGGCCTTCCCTCTGACTTATTCAGAATCTGATATCATTTAAGGCTAAAGTATCAGTTAAGATTTAGCATCACCAGAACGCCAATCAATATCATCGAATCAGATAAAACTTGGAAACTCAAATATATAATTATGATAACAAATTAATATTAGCGAATGCCTTCTCAATAGTTCTGTCTATTGCATAAGCTATGCTAATCATTCTAGTTGCCTAAACATGTCGTAGAATCTCTTTTAATGGACACAAAGAAATGAGTTATTTATCAAAAGACATCCAAAAATACAAGGAAGTAACTTGCTATCCTGTTAATCTAAAATTAAAAGAAGAATCTTTTCTAGGCCTCTTACGCTTGGCAGATATCAAGATGTCACTTTTTTCTTGAATTTTTGCAATGTAAACAGCTTCTTAGAAGTTCGTTTCAAGATTTTTTTTTCTAAGTTTACATATCACATTTTTAGACAAAAAATCACATGTTTCCCTCAACAGTTTATGCTTTTAACTTTTAACTCTAAATTTGTCGTTTTTGTAATTGTTCTAAGTTTTTTAGTATTCTTTTATAAATACGTTTAAGAATCTTCAGATCTACAATAAAATATTTCTCTAAACTTTCTCTTGAAATTAGAACCCATCCTAACATACACAAAAACATTTGCAGAGCATGAAGCTGCCTGCATCACTGATGCAGTGGTTAGAACAATA
>JAWDGP010007038.1:0-11972 GCA_033675545.1 Elysia crispata | reverse complement strand
CTTGCTCTTGTTCTTTTCTTTTTTCTTATTTCTATCTTTACTGAGATTCCCTCTTTTCTTTTTCTCCATGCCTTTGCCTCTGACTGATATCGATCAATTTTTCTCTTTGTCTATTTTGATCTACCTCTTTTCTTTCTACACTCTCTCTCTCTCTCTCTCTCTCTCTCTCTCTCTCTCTCTCTCTCTCTCTCTCTCTCTCTCTCTCTCTCTCTCTCTTTCTCTCTCTCTCTGTCACATGCCTCTTTTTGTCTATCAAACACATCTTTCTATTCCTTTATTTCTCTGTGATTCTCCTTTTTTCTCTCTTTTTATATCTCTCCTTCAAACATGCACTACACATCACTTTCTTTTATATTGTTTATTCTTTTGACACAGTATCTAAAATCTTTGGATCTCGATATTATTTATGAGCTCTGCTTAATTGCTGAACATAATAGATTCTATGAGATTCTTTCAATCAATGAAGCTTCCTAAATATGTTTCTTCTGCCTAGCTGCTCATTTCTTTAGAATTTTTTTTCCTTGTAATCAATGTAAAAACTTATTTAAAGAAGAGGAAGGTAAAAACATATAAATGTTCTGTATGGTGTGAAATTTTCTTAGTTATATTATAAGTCCAAGAATAATCGTTAGTGTTTGTTCTCTTTCAGAGACCCATGCCTTGTGTGTTGCTATTTGCTATAAGTATGTTATGACTAACAGTGCGTAGATTATTTTACATTGACTTTCATACTCTCGGTACCTGAAACATAGGTTAATAATACAGTCGAAATTAGTTTTCACAACATAAATTACTTTGTTTTCAAAATAGAGTTTTAATATGAGGTGTCTTGTTGCGGAAATCCCAGGAAACAAATCTTTCGTGAAGAATTCTGTGAAATTGAACAGCTGAGGAAATGTGTACGTATGTTTAAGAAAGTGATGTAAGCTGTTTTATACCGTTTGAAAGGCTTGCTATATGCAGTCCTGGGAACGGTCTTACTTCGTTTTTCAAAAGTAAGGGAATGACTTAATGAGCATAACCAGTCATCATATGAATATCGATTACGTGAGTAAAGCAGAACAGTATGCGCCAGTAAATACACTTAACGCAGAGGTGTAGAAAAGTTAAATTTTTTTTTTTAATTATTAAACGTATTTAATAGTAACAATAATTTCATGGATGAGGTTACTATGTTTTGAACAAATACATTTCCATAAACAAAAGAGTAACACCGTTTACGTCATAGTTATCTGCTCTCATGCAACAAACCGGAATTTTGGTGCATTTCTCCATGACCCTCTTTGCGTTTATCCAGTTCATATGTATTCGGATATAATTTATATCTGTCTTATCCACTCATAGAGACTTTTTTCTGCATCGTCCTTGGGAAATCGTGAGACTTTTTGTTTTTGGTAACGAACCGAATACTAACCACTGAGCACGCCTGTAGTGGAGCCGATGGTGTAGTGCCTGCCCATGACCAGGTTGTAGTGGGTGATCACCAGTTCCGTAATGGCCTTCTTGATCTGGTCACCATCGTCTCCCTCCACTCGAGGTTTCATCGCC
Organism: Elysia crispata; assembly: GCA_033675545.1. Lineage (NCBI taxonomy): Eukaryota > Metazoa > Mollusca > Gastropoda > Plakobranchidae > Elysia > Elysia crispata. The sequence continues at coordinate 10,424 of JAWDGP010007038.1, read as the reverse complement.
ATCTCCACGATAGAGCGGTACGCGCCGCGGTCCATGCCTGCAGGCGAAGGGGGGTTGGTAAGGAGATGGTATCAGTAATGTAGGGGAATTGGTAAGGAAATGGTATCAGTAATGTAGGGGGATTGGTAACGAGATGGTATCAGTAATGTAGGGGGATTGGTAAGGAGATGACATCGGTAATGTAGGGGAATTGGTGATTAGATGGTATCAGTAATGTAGGGGGATTGGTAAGGAGATGGTATCAGTAATGTAGGGGAATTGGTGATTAGATGGTATCCGTAATGTAGGGGGATTGGTAAGCAGATGGTATCAGTAATGTAGGGGGATTGGTAAGGAGATGGTATCAGTAATGTAGGGGAATTGGTAAGGAGATGGTATCAGTAATGTAGGGGAATTGGTAAGGAGATGGTATCAGTAATGTAGGGAGATTGGTAAGGAGATGATATCGGTAATGTAGGGGAATTGGTGATTAGATGGTATCAGTAATGTAGGGGAATTGGTGATTAGGTGGTATCGGTAATGTAGGGGGATTGGTAAGCAGATGGTATCAGTAATATAGGGGAATTGGTAAGGAGATGGTATCAGTAATGTCGGCGAATGGGTGATTAAATTGTATCGGTAATGTAGGGGGATTGGTAAGGAGATGGTATCAGTAATGTAGGGGGATTGGTAAGGAGATGGTATCAGTAATGTAGAGGGATTGGTAAGGAGATGGTATCAGTAATGTAGGGGAATGGGTAGGAAGACAGGGTCAGTAAAGTAGGGGGATTGGTAAGGAGATGGTATCAGCAATGTAGGGGGATTGGTAGGGAGACAGGGTGAGTAAAGTAGGGGGATTGGTAGGGAGACAGAGTTAGTAAAGTAAAGAGATTGGTAAGGAGGTGATATCAGTAATGTACGGGAATGGGTAGGAAGAAAGGGTCAGTAAAGTAGGGGAATTGGCAGGGAGACGGTGTCAGTAATGTAGGGGAACTGGTAGGAAGACAGGGTTAGTAAGTTAGGGGGATTGGCAGATATACGTTGTCAATAATGTAGGGTAGACAGGGTCAATAAAGTAGAGGGGTTTGGTAGGAAGACCGGATTAATAATGTAGGGGTATTGGTAGAGAGACCGCATCAGTAATGTGGGGGAATTACCGATGGGATCAGAATAAAATATGTGAGTTATACTTTTTAGTAAATCTCATCTGCTGCTGGGGGTGGGGATAGGTGTATTTAGAATAATTTTTTTTCAATTGCTATTAGATTCGTGTTTGCTTGACTGTACTGATATGTCTCTTCTTTATGTTACCTTTTCAACTGCATTAAAATCTACAGGACGCCAATGAGCTTCAGAAGGATTGGACAAAGCGTTTACCGTCCTTATGAAAGCGCGACTGAAGCAAGAAAATTAGTCGTTATTTTCTAGTTTTTCGCAGGAGAAAAATGCTCGTAAACTAATTCGACGGGAGTCGCACGAATGACATTTAAGAGAGTTGAGAGAAGAGAGAGAGAGGGAGAGAGAGAGAAAGAGGCAGCCAGCCAGCCCGACTGACAGAGAGGCAGAGATAAAGCGTCTGAGACAGGGAGAACTGTAGAAGGGGTCAGGATGGGAAAAATGAAATGTAAAAGTAGATATAAGGTTAATGTGTTATATATAAAGCAATAATGAGAAAATTACACGAAACGAGGTTAAAAAATAACAAAAGTAGGCATTAAATTTTTGGTCGAATGAAAGATTTTTTAAAGGTGATATTAGGATATACAGTGAAGGTGAGAAGGAAGTTATGACTGCTAACATGGGAGGAAGAAGAAGAAGAAGAAGAAGAAGAAGAAGAAGAAGAAGAAGAAGAAGAAGAAGAAGAAGAAGAAGAAGAAGAAGAAGAAGAAGAAGAAGAAGAAGAAGAAGAAGAAGAAGAAGAAGAAGAAGAAGAAGAAGAAGAAGAAGAAGAAGAAGAAGAAGAAGAAGAAGAAGAAGAAGAAAAATCCATTTGGTTGATATTGCATCGATAGGTAAAGAGATACTCAGAAAGTTTGATATTGAGTTGATTCAATAAGTAAACAAATACACATAACTATGTCGAAATTGTAAGAAGGAAAATTATGAGATCTCGATAGATATGTCTATGTGCTAAGTGTCAAACGAAAAAAATTATGAACGCACAGGGTAATAAACAGAAAACACAACACTCAATACGGACGAGACAAAATATAATTTGAGTGACAAGTAAGAACGAGAGAGACAATATTTATCGAAGTACATATAATTATGATAAAGCTCCCCCCCCCCCCCCCCAAAAAAAAAAAAAATAAATAAATAATGATAATAATAATAACAATAAATAAATAAATAAATAAATAAATAAATAAATAAATAAATAAATAAAAATAGAAATAAAAATTAAATTAAATTAAATTTTTAAAACGTTAAAAAAAAAAATAGATTTGAGCTTTAAAGCAGTTGGCTAAACGTGGAGCTTGTGTCATTATATCAATAATTTACTCCATGATGAATGATATACTAACACAGGAAAGACATTGACTGATCCATGTCAGCTGAAGCTGTGTTGCCACAACTAAGAAAATCAATTGATACCGTAAAAAAGACAGAGTTTTCACTTTATGTGAAGACTTCTCTTTGCGTGCTTGGAAAAACATATAAATTGGAGAGCTGTTTACTCATATATCACAGCTGTCTAAAAATTGAAACTCTATCCGTATTTTTTTGGAATGAATTATTTGTTATATGCATTGTATATATATATATATACCTTAAGTTGGCATTAAAGTAATAAAACCAACACGTAAAGTTAATCTAAATAAAAGAACTGCTCTTACCTTGTGAAGACCGCAAAAAGTAGCATATAGCTATGACAGTCAAGAAAATCAATTTTGAGGCTTCCTGCAAAGAAAAAAACATGAACAAATCCCAATTGAATAAGTTTGATAAAGCGATATGATATCTTTAGTTTTTAAATGTTTACCAAAACCACGTCGCTGAACTCATTCTCGCTCCTGAAACATCTCTGTCTTTCATTGTGGTACTACAGCGTGTGTGTATGTATGTGTATAGGTAAGGGGGGGGGGGGGGGGGAGAAAGCTCAGTAGGCATAGGACTGGACTGACAATAAAGAGAGAAACTTGCTGATGGGTTCTGATCTCTATATCTGGCTTGATATAAGTCACCATACCCGTACCACATCCTTTGGGAAACTTGGAGGCATATAGAAAATTACCACAGTAGTGAGTTTGAGGTGAGGCGTGGCACCTCTATAGTCATAATAAGATTTTTCAGGTAGGGACGAGTAATAAAGTATTGAAAGCAATTTAACAAATCTTGCGCTCAATTGTACTCGTACGATAAAACTTTTTCAATTGAACCATTTCCTGTCCTTTTCGCCTTTTTTTGCTGTGTGTGTTTTTCATAGCAATGAAGTTATGTGAAAAAAGAAAAATAACTCAATAGAAACGGTACGGTGTAATCAAGTATTTTAGGCGAACAAAAAATGGGACGAACACTTCCCACTCAACCATCACTTTCTCTTTTTTCTATTTCTTCTTTCCTTTTTTCCTCCACCTCTCATTTCATCTCGACTCACGTTTTTCCGCCTCCATGCAGGAGATCGTTTCTTTCTTGGCTGTTTTTGTTTTTTTTTTTTATTTTTATTTAAGCATTAGAGATTTGAGATTTTTCGCAATGTAGATTAAACAATATATTTGATTTCTATCGAACAATAAATTACTATTTATCTTACCAAGAAGTATATAAAATTTCTTCCTTTGATCTAAATATGCTAAAAGAATTCCAGCAGATTTTATTGACAATTCATTTCGAATCTTCACGGGATAAAAAAAATCGTATATATGAGTTTATTAACAAGACCCAATTTCCTAAGAGCAATCTTATCACATTGAGTAGAGAGAAATAATGGAGAGAGTATGTGAAAAACTGCTGTATGAGCGATGGAAACAGTACACATGCTCATGCTAGTGTTGCAGTAGTGATGGAGACGGTCACAGGACGCCCTGCTACTGAAAGTGCTGCTCTAGTGATAGACAGGCACAGGACGCTCTACTGCTGAAAGTGCTGCTTTAGTGATAGACAGACAAAGGACGCTCTGCTAGTGAAAGTGCTGCTCTAGTGATAGACAGGCACAGGACGCTTTACTGCTGAAAGTGCTGCTCTAGTGATAGACAGACAAAGGACGCTCTGCTAGTGAAAGTGCTGCTCTAGTGATAGACAGGCACAGGACGCTCTACTGCTGAAAGAGCTGTACTAGTGATAGAGACAGACACAGGACGCTCCGCTACTGAAAGAGCTGTACTAGTGATAGAGACAGGCACAGGACGCTCTGCTACTGAGAGAGCTGTACTAGTGATAGAGACAGACACAGGACGCTCTGCTACTGAAAGAGCTGTACTAGTGATAGACAGACAAAGGACGCTCTGCTAGTGAAAGTGCTGCTCTAGTGATAGACAGGCACAGGACGCTCTGCTACTGAAAGAGCTGTACTAGTGATAGAGACAGGCACAGGACGCTCTGCTACTGAGAGAGCTGTACTAGTGATAGAGACAGGCACAGGACGCTCTGCTAGTGAAAGAGCTGCTCTAGTGATAGACAGGCACAGGACGCTCTGCTACTGAAAGAGCTGTACTAGTGATAGAGACAGACACAGGACGCTCCGCTACTGAAAGAGCTGTACTAGTGATAGAGACAGGCACAGGACGCTCTGCTACTGAGAGAGCTGTACTAGTGATAGAGACAGACACAGGACGCTCTGCTACTGAGAGAGCTGTACTAGTGATAGAGACAGACACAGGACGCTCTGCTACTGAAAGAGCTGCTCTAGTGATAGACAGGCACAGGACGCTCTGCTACTGAAAGAGCTGTACTAGTGATAGAGACAGACACAGGACGCTCCGCTACTGAAAGAGCTGTACTAGTGATAGAGACAGGCACAGGACGCTCTGCTACTGAGAGAGCTGTACTAGTGATAGAGACAGACACAGGACGCTTTGCTACTGAAAGAGCTGTACCAGTGATGGAGACGGACAAAGGGCGCTCTGCTACTGCTAGTGTTGTACTAATGATGGAGACGGACAAAGGACGCTCTGCTTCTGCTAGTGTTGTACTAATGATGGAGACGGACAAAGGACGCTCTGCTACTGCTAATATTGTACTAATGATGGAGACAGACAAAGGACGCTCTGCTACTGCTAGTGTTGTACTAATGATGGAGACAGACACAGGACGCTCTGCTACTGCTAGTGTTGTACTAATGATGGAGACGGACAAAGGGCGCTCTGCTACTGCTAGTGTTGTACTAATGATGGAGACGGACAAAGGACGCTCTGCTACTGCTAGTGTTGTACTAATGATGGAGACGGACAAAGGACGCTCTGCTACTGCTAGTGTTGTACTAATGATGGAGACAGACACAGGACGCTCTGCTACTGCTAGTGTTGTACTAATGATGGAGACGGACAAAGGGCGCTCTGCTACTGCTAGTGTTGTACTAATGATGGAGACGGACAAAGGGCGCTCTGCTACTGCTAGTGTTGTACTAATGATGGAGACAGACAAAGGACGCTCTGCTACTGCTAGTGTTGTACTAATGATGGAGACAGACACAGGACGCTCTGCTACTGCTAGTGTTGTACTAATGATGGAGACAGACACAGGACGCTCTGTTACTGCTAGTGTTGTACTAATGATGGAGACAGTCACAGGACGCTCTGTTACTGCTAGTGTTGTACTAATGATGGAGACAGACACAGGACGCTCTGTTACTGCTAGTGTTGTACTAATGATGGAGACAGACACAGGACGCTCTGCTATTGCTAGTGTTGTACTAATGATGGAGACAGACACAGGACGCTCTGCTATTGCTAGTGTTCTACTAATGATGGAGACAGACACAGGATGGTCTGCGAGTAATTAGACCAATGTCGAGCGAAGAGGCAAGAAACCACTCTCTTCTATTGTTCAGCGGAAGGATAAAACTCCGTTTGACCTGCAGAACAAAACCAAACCATTGGTTTCGCCGGTGCCATTATAGACTTCCAGTCTGTACTTTTACTTTATGGCCCGCAAGTCTTGATTCAATAAAACAAATAGATAAATGCAATGAAAGAGGCCAAGTGCACATAAAAAAAAATTGATCCAAATGAGGAAGTATCAGGTCTTTTAGAGTTCCTAATCTCATTTATGGAGTAAACCAACTAATAGGATTGGTTTTTGCTGGTGAGCTCTTTGGTACAGTCCTTAGCATTAATCACCCTTCTTACCCCTGTTTATCTCTCTCTTTCTCTCTACAACCCTCTCTCACTTTCGCTGTATCTCTTTTTCTCTTTCTCTTTACCCGCCCTCCTCTCTCTCTCTCTCTCTCTCTCTCTCTCTCTCTCTCTCTCTCTCTCTCTCTCTCTCTCTCTCTCTCTCACTCACTCTTTTTGCTTCACCATCACTCTAAACTTTACTTTGTTCTCGTCTTTCTAGTGTCTTTCTGTACGTATGAAAAAAAAACGTAGTTTGTCTTTATTCTGTTAAATAAGTAAATTACTTATGTTATCATTTTATGTTTGTGTTCTGGATTTTTGCAATGGAATTGTTTGAGCTAGTAACTGCTCCCACGCCTCCCCTTCCTCCTCCTCCTCACTTTCCCATTCCAAACTGACCTCCTAGACCTTCCTTATCATTGTCATAATTTAGAGAAGTTTTCAACCTCATTTTGATTTTTAATGACGGACATAAACTTTGGACACTCTGTCAGAGTTACATTTCATTTCATTGACGTCAACGTAACCTTAGAGAATCAAAATCATAACGTAGGAGAGGTGAAATCTGAGAGTGGAGTTGGCATGGATCATATACTTGCTCTCTGATGTAAGAGCCCAAATTTCGTATTAGCCCAACACTCCTTTCGGGGGAATCGGTCGCAGAACCCGAGCTTCAACGCTCCCAATTTAACACAGGTGGCTATGGATTTTTCGGTAAAGTTCAAACAAACCAAATATTGGAGAGTTTTAGTTTTACTTGTTTCGAAAATAAACACTTTTTTTGACACTCCCCCGCTCGATTTTTTTTTTTTTTTTTTTTTTTTTTTTGTGGTTAGAAACTTTGATTTATACAGTCTGATCATAATGTTTGCGCTGTAAAAAGTCTACTTTGTTTTACAATGTGTTATCAAATGACAGTACTGTAGACCTTGAATAAGAAATTTACTGTTATCTAAGTTTCAATTTACAAAAAGCGCATAAAAATAATCCTTGACCATGTTATGATTTGGTGGGTATCTAATCAACTGCCTGAGGTGGGGGGGATACAGTTAACTGCTAAGTCGCTGCAGACGAGCACAGAGACTGTGTCGAAATGCCGCATATTAACCTATTAGTCCATTGATGTTCTATTCCAAACGCACCCGTTTAACTTGGAAGCGTAAGATTAAAGAGACAGAATCGTTACATTTTTTTTTTCGTATCTTTTTATTAGAAAAAAAGTGACATTGGTAGTACTTCGTAACGAAGTACCTCTAAAATAAATTAATGCTTAAAATAATGTTTACACGAAACAATTTTTCTATCCACCAACACCATTTCATGAAACGTTTTGACACCTGCCGAATTGACGTGCAATATTCTTGTTGCTTGCATTTTTCGGGGAAGCAGCGAATCTTTTAATTCATGCTGCTTTTCACAAAAACGTCAATTCGGCAGATGTCACAGCTTTGTGTGGAATGATGTTGCTAGCTGCACAATGTTTCGTACAAGCAGAATTATAAAATAATTTGTATAAGTAAGTGGTGGGGGTGAATGACATACTGAGCATTTGATGCTATAGGGTAAAATTACTTCCAGAGAGACTCCCGCGTTTTAAGCAGGTGAGTCTTTCCCAAATTTGGCTAAAATAACCCTATGACCTTTGTGTTGTTTAAGATTAAGACGTCGTTTTCCCAGAGCTATTCAGACCTAAGTTGTGAACAACATCCCATAATTAATTCATGTGGTGTGACTCTCCCCAGAACGTGTGAGCAGGGCCAAAGGACTCTCAGCGTGTTCTGCAATCGTCTACTCGTCAACAAAAAGCTCAGCAGAGTCGAGTGTAGGATTATCCTGACAGTCTTGGCCAGTTGGGATGTCGTGAACAAGAGTCAATCTCAAAAAAAAGGCTTTAAAAATCTTTCAGCTTTGAATTATTAATTGAGTTAATTTATCTATTACTGTCCTAGTCTAGCTTCCCGCACATTCATCACTAAGGATTTGAAAAAAGCAAAACGTCAGCAATTCTTCTCAAGCACTCACATACATTTAAAAAATTTCAGCTTCTTGTTTTGTTTTAAGTCTTGTTTCTTGTCCTCCTGTCTTTATTATATTTATATCCTTTATCAATTTGCTCTGATGACATGAAAACTTTCGAGATGTAATTTTCAGACTGGTTGCCTTAGTAAGACTTAACAAAATGGAAAAAAAAACCGAAGAATATTAAAAAAACACAGATTGTGTGCGGTTTTGATTAGAAGACCCCTGAAATACAATGTGTTACTCTTTTATTTTGGTGATTTTCTACAGACATTATTGCTGCTAACACATTAAAAAAAATTTCAAGTACAAGATTTTTGTTTCTCTCTCTGATATTGTATGTTGCATGTCATCTAGAGCGTAAAGTGCGTTTTTTTGTTATGGCTATGAGTAGAAACGCATTATTTACATATGATAAGATTCTGAAAACAGAGAGTGAGCCAATGCAGACACAGATATTGTCATGTTGTTTGCATTTCTTTTACCTAACGTTAATGCAAAACATTTTGTTTCGGTGTAAATTTTGCTTGTCATAAGGGAAATATTCAAAACGTAAATTGATCGGTCATAATGCATCTCTCTTTCTCTCTCTTTCGCTCTCTCTCTCTCTCTCTCTCTCTTTCTCTCTCTCTCTCTCTCTCTCTCTCTCTCTCTCTCTCTCTCTCTCTCTCTCTCTCTCTCTCTCTCTCTCTCTCTCTCTCTCTCTATCTATCTATCTATCTATCTGTCTATCTATCTCTGTAATCTCTGTCTGTCTGTCTCTTTCTCTGTCTCTCTTTATCTCTCTCTTTCTCTTTCTCTCTCTCTCTCTCTCTCTCTCTCTCTCTCTCTCTTTCTTCCTCTCCATGTTTATATATATATATATATATATATATATATATATATATATATTATGCTATCGCTTTCTCTTCTTTGACTGTATGTCTTTCTCTCTTGTTCTCTCTCTCTCTCTCTCTCTCTCTCTCTCTCTCTCTGTCTCTCTCCCTTTCTTTCCTCTCCGTGTGTATATGTGTGTGTGTATATATATATATAATTATATATATTATGCTATCGCTTTTCTCTTCTTTGACTGTATGTCTTTCTCTCTCTGTTCTCTTTCTGTCTCTCTTTCTCTCTCTCTCTCTCTCTCTCTCTCTCTCTCTCTCTCTCTCTACTGTCTCTCTCTCTCTCTCTGACTTTCTCTCTTTGTAATATTCATTAAAGGACGCACTACTGCGATGTTTCAATATAAAATTTATGGACGTAAATAGATCACCCCGCTTAATTGGCACTGCTTAGAGGTGCTGTCCTATACACGCAAAACGCTTTTTACATTCTTCTTGGCCAAAATTCTCTCGCGATTGAGCGTTGCACTGACATTAATGAGGTTCCGAGTTTGATTTCTTGATAGGCCAACTGGTTTTGAGATTATTTCCTACCTAATTCCTGCCCCATTTTAGGCTTTGCGAAAAGCCTTCGAGTCTGTATAAGATTTTTATTGACATGTGCCAATTCGCGAACGTATTGCGTGAATTTTTCAACGGAGTGCATCAACGTAAACAAATCTTCCAGAGATAGGCTGATGACACTGTATTAACTGCTGAAAATAAAGAAGACATGGATCAACTATTAGACATCGTTGGAGAAGAAAGGAGTAAGAAATGATTGGAAATGAATAGCAAAAAACAAGTAAAAGTCGTCAGTCGAAACAATGAGTGTCCATGGATCAACATCTTTATCAATTGGAATAAACTCACACAAAACGATCAATTCAAATACTTGGGTTCTTTCATTTCAAGTGACGGACGCAACAACTGAAATTGTATCAAGAAAAAACAGCGCGAGCAAAAAAGAGTTTCCAGAGAATGAAATCAAAACTAAAAAAAAACACATCTCAATTCATATAAGAAGAACCCTGGAGTCCTATATTGAACCTATTTTGATGTATGGATGTGAGGCCTGGACAATTTCAAAAGAGGTACAAAAAAAACTGGAGGCAACAGAAATGTGGTTCCTTCGGAGAATACTATGAATCTCATGGTCCGCAAAGAAATCAAACAAAACAGATCATAGATGTTCTGTTTTCTCTCTTCTCACCACATGACCTAAAAAGGTTGCTTGGCATTTATGTATTCCATTTATGAGTGATCTTCTTGTGTCAGCTTCTCTCTC